>VYZP01014664.1:243-11848 GCA_013400635.1 Hypocryptadius cinnamomeus | reverse complement strand
CTGTGATTAATTATTGAATAAATCAGCAAGACTCTATCAATCTAATACTTAGAATATTTCATTTATTGGAGAGAAAAAGAAAAATACCATAGTCTGCTTTTTCAAGCAGACTTGTTTACCTTATGGTACCATTCTGTTTCCACTTTTTTATTAACAAAGTTTATGTATTTCAAATCTCTAAGGTCTTCTGTTGCTTGTTTCAGTTGTCATTTTTTAGAATGAATAGAATATATCAGGATATCAGGACATAACCTTAAATATTTTTTTTAATTGATTTAGGTTATATCCTGACATATTCTTATGTTTTGATATAGATTACATTTTTACATGAGATCCAATGAATACAGTGAGTGCATTTCCTCAAGACAAGAGGAAATAACCTCCAATTGCACCAGGGGAGGTTTAGATTAGATATTAGGAAAAATGTCTTCATGGAAAGGGTGGTCAAGCACTGAAACAGGCTGCCCAGGGAAGTGTTGGAGTCATCACCCCTGGAAGTGTTCAAGAAACGTGGATGTGGCACTTGAGGACATGGTTTGTGGTGAACATGATGGTGGTACTGTGTTGACAGTTGGACTTGATCATCTCAGGCATCTTTTCCAACCTTAACAATGCTGTGATTCTGAGAGAAGGTATTGCATGGCCCCTTTGTGATACTCAATAGCTTATATTCCTCAGATAGCATACAACACAGGAATATCTCTGTCATGCAGCCTTTAAAAGTATTATGCTGGTGAGCATTTTCACTGGCATTTGACAATCAAATGTAGGTTTTATGAAGGAACAGTGCAGATTTTATGAAGTAAGTGTTAAAATGTCTTACAATACAAGCTTTCATTTATTTTTCCCTCCTTTTCTATCCCTAGCATATATTGAGATTTACACACCCTAGGTTGCACTGAGCCTACTAATTTCTTGTTGAGAAAAAGGGCTTTACATGATATAATTCTTATAGCAATCTATTCAAATAGATCTATGATTCTATGAATCAACTTAATTGCAAGATAAAGGATGTTTTTGAGTCTTAATATCTCTTAATGTCATGGCAATAGTTAAAAAAACTGTCTCTCTGAGCACTTTAATCCTCATGAGAAGCATTAATTATTCTAAGAATACATAATTGTATTTTACCACTACAGCTTTCTGAAGTAAAATTGAAAAATTTCCTTGAAAATCAGGTTTGTCCAAAAGAATTACTGCTAACCCTGAGCTCTGTGATCAAGAGGTGATTAGTAAGATACACTTAACTTCTAGAGCTTTTGTCCTGGGAAACAGTTCCAAGGCAAGGTCTTAGTCACAGAGATCTGATCTCTGCTTTTCTTCCTTGTATAAATAGCAATACACTAGGACTGGTTGAAAAGTTTTGTTCAAAAATTTTCAGCAGGAAGGTTAAAGAGTCTAAGAGTTCTTGTTTTCCTGGATATTTCCAGGAAGAAAATAGGTATTTTTTTCTTCCTCAAGCTATCCCCATGCTTATATGGAAATAGAGATACACCATCAAAACCTTGCCAAAGGCATTTTTCAAGGTTTTATGAAATATGGAATGTAAATTGGAGAGTGAACATGTTCTAAATAATTCTATCTGATGCCATGTAAAGCCTCAGCAGAAGAGAAGAAGTGATGTGTGAGGAGAAGTTTTACAACAGTTCCTTCTTCTTCTCTTTCCATCCAGGTTGGCTACTCTCAGTAACACATCAGTACAAAATAGTATCAATGACTCTGCAGAAGAGAGAAATGCCAGGTTTCACCAACTCCACACCATCTACCTAATCAAAATGTTACTCAGAGCTTGTGTATGTTAAGAGTCTTCAGTGAACATTCATTTAAGATAACTTAAAAGCAAATATATTTGCAGACACATCCAGAAATTAAATTGCTTTGTGGCAAGATAAAAAGGGCCAGAGATACTTTTAAAAAGTTTTCTTAGCTCCATGCTGAGTTGTGAAATACTTAACAATAGAAGAAATTAATTCAGTGTTAACATCTCCATTTTTTAGCATTACTATTACATTTTCAAGCAATGAAGGCAAATAAACCATATCAGGGCAATGAGAGTGGTGAGGCAAATTAATCACTCCCTAAGGGCTTTTTCAGCCCTGTGTGTAACAAAAGGGTTACTGAGTTCATTGTGCCATGCTGTCTGTCTCCTGTATCCACACCTCAGTACTGCACAGGAACCTGTAGTGCCCAAGTATGATGTACTGTAGAGACAAAAATGGCAAGTCATTCTCCATCCAGAACCATCTGAACATATCCACCTTCACCCAGAGCTTCCTTTGCTGCAAATGATTTCCTGGAATCAGTTAGGAGGGAAGTTTCCTGGTTAGCACAGGAATTAAGCCATTACAGCTCCCTTAATATCCCTTACTTAGCACAAACCAGCCACAGAAAGAATAATTTGCATCAATAGCATTAATCTGCTTGTAATCAGTGTTTCCAAATACCCTTGTTGGCTCTAAATTTGCTATTTTTATGATCTTATGTGTTAAAAAATTAAAATATTTTAATGACCCCTACAATATGTGTATTCCAGAAAAGTTTGATTCACACGCGTGAAATATCAATTTTCTTACTAGATAAAATCAGAACTGCTTGATTACATCCCACAGAGCTTGTACAACCAAAGGTAATAAAGCACAACCCTGAACTTTTGAAGGAAGAATGCAGTGGAGTGACAGCCCTGAACCTCCAGGTTTCCATGGATTTCTTATAACCTAGTAGATTAAGCTCACATACTGTATTATAAATATTAAAATATATTTGTTTCTATAGCAACTTCTGTGGTGCTATTTAGTATTCTGAAATAATGTTGAATTGCAGTTCAGTTGAATATCTCAATAGCCATTTCCCAATGTATTGATCCTGGACTGCTTCCCTGAGGAGGGTAAAACCTTATCAATACATAATCTATTGTAGAATTCCCACTGATCACTGTTGACCTCAACAGTTTGCTGTCACTTCCAGTTCACCAGCAACTTCTTTGAACCTCCTGACATCAAGAGTTTTTTCTTATTATTTTCTGTAAAAAATATTTTCATATCCTGAACTAAACTGGCTGTTACAAGCAATTTGGGAAAGAGTAGTAGGAGAAAGTGCCAGAGCAGTAAAAGTTCATGACAAGGGCATGGACAATGAGAGTATATTAAGAGGCTATAAGTAGTTTTTCAGTGAGGGGTTTAAAACACTTCCAGTCATCATAGGTGGGTCTTTTTAAGCCCTAAATTAATAATAAAATCATAAACTCATCATAATAGCAGTATATAGCCATCAATTCACTTAGGCAACAGTTTTCTAATCACAGAAAGAAGGCAAGGGTCCTAGACATGAAACCTTTTGAATTCCATCCAATATTTCTAAACACCCTAAAAAATTATATGCTTTTCTCTTCATTCATGGGTTATTACCATTTTCTTGAAATTTAAATAAAGCCAAAAGGCACTTGGAAAATTAGAAATTACGAAAAAATTAGTCAAAAATGGAATAGTGGGGGTTAAAATGAGAAAATGCCATTTGTGACTGAGATACAGAATGCTGCCTGCAAACTTTTCTTCCACATTTTTGAAGTCTACGTGGTTAGTTTTGATTGTTTTCCAACTAGTGAGTAGAATTTATTTTAAATTGTAGTAAACTTCTTTCTGTTAGAGACTTGGTTTGGGGGGGTGGTGGGGCGTATTTTGTGGTTGAGATTCTCTGGAAATATGATGAGAAATTGGAAATTTCCAACTTTAGTATAATTGTTCAAATATTTAATCTAAAGAGTGGATTGGTAGCCACCCCCTTACTGTAATTCACAAAGGAATTTATCTGGCAGTGCCTCATTTCTTAGTCACCCAGGAATGGTTTTATCTCTGCATGCCAGAATAACTTATGGAGCAAAGGTCAGTGTTGAATTTAGCTAATTGCAGAAGAACATGCAACTAACTTTGTAATTTATTAATGAGCAGGAACATTGTATTTGTTAAGTTTTTATTCAGTGTGTCTTTTGGAAATTATCTCCATCACTGGGGATCTATCAGCAGAAAGAACTTTCCACCTTGAGGAATTTGAGACAACTCGACATTTGCACTCTGCACAGAGGGAATTTAGAGGTTCAAAGGGGCAGAATTACCACAGCTGGAGAAATTCTTGGGACCAGCTTGCACAGGCCTTGTGTGCTCATGCAAGTACCTGTGGTATTCAGAAATTAGGATGGATACTGCCTAACCCACCACCTTGAGCATCCACCTCCTTGTTCCTGGGTACCTACCTCAGGTAAAATTTGCCTTGAAAATCGTATTGCCCAGAGGACAACAACCAACTGTAGCTGTTGAGAATCACCTTATCAGACCCTGTCTAACACTGGAAGGGGAGATGCAGCAACATTTAAAATCAGGAACGACTTTGGTGATCCAATCCAAAGCAGTTGATACATTATAGGTGTGGCTATGGCCTGGAAAATTAAAATACAATTCATAAATTTTATTTCTTAAATACAGCACTGGGGAAATTTTTTCTTCTTGATTATCCTCTTTAACTTATATTATTCCCTTTTATGAGGCTTCAATAGTGTTTGTTTATCAGACAAAACACTTAAAGACAATGGGAAATGAAATGCATTTTTAAACTCATCTCCTGTTAGAAGCCCTCAGCACAATTATTTCCCATTCATTCCATTTTTGGAGTGCCTTTGAGCTGGCTAATAACATGAAACACATGACCAGAGTACATTTCCTGAGGAAGAGGGTGATATGCCAGTGCTGAACTATACAAATCAAGTGTACTGAACGCTCCCAAAGAGGTGAGGGAGGATGACAGGGAAAGACAGCAGAAAAAAAAGGGTTTGTAGCAGATATGTAGGATCAAATCAACTTTTGCCCTGTGACCTAAATCTGAGCTTGTGGACTTGTTTTCCACTCCTGCAGCTCTGCAGTGGAAGGATGACCCCTCTGCACCAGTTTGGATTTCCACTGTCACAGTTGCGTGGCATCAGTGGGGTCCCTCTCTGTCTTCACTGGGGGAAGACTCAGCTAGAATGGATTCTTGGCATATGTTCAGGTGAAGGGAAACCAACTTTAGTGGAAGCAAGAAGATGTGAACAACTGGAAACACAAAATAACTTGTGCTCTACAGGTTTTGAAATATTCTAGTAAATTTTCAGATAAATTTTCAGATAAATTTCAGAATAATGTGTGTATTACAGGTTTTGAAATATTCTAGTAAATTTCAGATAAATATGCTCACTAATGATTAATGCAAAATATCAAGAACAATGCAATTGTTCTCAGTATTATCTATTTACAGCAACCTCTGTTTTTTCCTATTTGTTCTGCCACTTTCTGAAATGTACTGGTCTGAAAGTAAAAGCCTAATGACATGTTCCATTTAAGTACTGATGCCCACCAACAATAAAAGAATAATATACTACCCTGGATGCTAATAAAATTCAATGCTTTTATTCAGACCTATATGAATCACAAAGATTTATTCTTCTCATAAAGTTCTGGAAGTAATGAGGAAGTAATAGGCTAAAGGAGACAGTCTATATTTTTTGATGTATTTGTTAGCAGTTATGTACAATATGGCTTTGAATATTCTTGGATTGTTATTTATTAAAAAGTGAAAGAATATAGAGCAAGTAAAATAATATGAATTGAAGTTTAAAAGCTGCAGCATTCCTCAGTTAAATTGAATTACTCCTACCAAAATGGATCCCAGCTAAGGATCTATTCAAATGTGTTTGTACACTTGTAAATAGCAATATTTCATATTTTTTTATTTAATTCAAAATAAAATTAGATGCATTCTTCCAGATTTTTTACAATTTTATGTAAGCTACCTGTGACAAATCCATCACTTTAATTGTTACATAAAACTTGCTGAATTTCTGACAGTGCCATTAAAAACATAACACTCTCTCTAGCCATTAATGAGTGTGGAAGCCTCATGGAACTTTATACACTCCTGGTAGTATTAGACTCTATGTTCTGACAAAATTCCATGATAAATTCAAATGTCTGCCTGATCTCATGTTCTGATTTATTCTGGAGTACTTGTCCACTACCAAATTCATTATTTCCTTTATATCTGACATTAATTACAGACAATATTACTCTCACTGTGTTATGGGAGGATTTGAGTCTCCTAGATGCAACATCATTCACTGGATAAGTGACTGAATTATGACAACAGATGTATAAACTCTTCTGCTCACTGTGGGATTGAGCTAAGAAAGTCTTTTGACTTCTCAGTTTCCATTCCCATCATTTATGTGTGCTATCCATTTACTTCATAAACTCTCCAGGGCAGAACAAGGTTTGAAGTGCTTGGCTCAGGAGGAGCTTAATCCCTTTAAATGCTGCTTAAATATAAATAATAATAATAATAAACTCTTGGCAGCAGGCTGCTAATGCACTCAAGCTGCTGCATTGCCATGCTGAATAGCTTTGTCCCCTTGGTTCCTTGAGGCTGCTCCCTGAGGTCCCATCCTGGAACAGGCACAGTCATGCTCCCTCCTCTTGGTCCAGGTGTGGAACTGACATGCAGAGGCAGGGAAGTGATGGGTTCAGCTTTGCTACCAAAAGACCAAAACTGCAGGCAAAGGAGGCTGTGATGGCTGTGGGGGGAGTGTTGCAACCAACACCCTGCAGAGGCATTTTGGGGTGGGTTCGGGGCGATCACCCTTGGAAGGTGGGTCAGTCCCTGCAGCTTGGCCCCTCCTGTGCCCAGACCATGGGGCAGGTGGGATCATTTCAACAGGAAAACTGGCTCTTTAGAGTCTGTTGTAAGGTGCATTACTTTCAGCTTTGATGTGGTCTAGGATAAGCCCAGGTAAATGTTGCACATTTTCAGACAATGTAGTCCTACGAGTCTCAGTTTGGGTCCTTCAAATGGCTTTTGGAACGTGAAGACAAGAGGTACATTGGACCATGTGGTTTTGCTGAAACTCATAGATGGTAATACATTAATATTTTGTTTACATGTCTAAGAAAAGAATTTTCTAAAAAATACAGGAATAATGTTTTGTTTCTTTCTTATGTTAAACATTGCTTGAATAAAGGATTAAGGTTAAAAGAAGCTACAGAAGAGAGCGAGCACCTTCTAGTCACTCAGAAAAATCAGAAATAAACCCATATTTTAAATCAATCTGGAGTTGTGGAAGCAAATATTCATTACCTCATGGAAGGTATTTGCAGTCTGACAAATGTCTACAAACTTGGGAAAGTTTTTGAATTGAGTAGTTGTGATATTTTCCTGGATGAAATAAGTTCGTCTGCTTGTTTCTGTTTCAACTGTCTGAAATTATTTATGCAATTGTTGTTGGTTTATCTTTTTATGACATGCATATTTGTGTTCCTCAGATAAATGGGAAGCCCCTGCAGTACATTTTCCCTCATACAAGGCTCAAACTACTGAGAGATCCAAAGGACCACACAGTTTCAGGTAAAAAACCCTCTACCAGACATGATACTTAATTTGATTAGCATGAATTATATAACAGATTGCCAGTATTAAATATAGTTCCTGTGTCTATGCAGCAGGAAATTCAGTGGTCATTTTAAATCTTGCTCATTGGCTATAACAGAAAGCAGCAGTGCATAAAAAAGGTCACGACATCTGTTCAAGATATATAAGCTATACAGACATTAAAAACAGAGGAAAATTGGTTGTGTTAACCATATGAACAGTCTGTTTTGCTGTTGCTTTTTATGTAACTCTATATTCTCTGCATGAGTCCTTATAAAATAAGCTTGTGTAGGTGTTCAACATGTACAGAAGTGAGAATTTTTTTCTTTCTGTTCTGGAACTCTCCCCCTGGTCCCCTCTCCCCCCCATTCCCCCCACAGAGGGGGTTAGGAGAACAATCAGATTCCATTTTTCGGTTATATCTTCACATGGAGACATTTATCACAGGACTTCAGATTTACTATCTTTTTCCCTAACACTGACATAAATGTTCATGTAAGTCCGAGTCTGCTTGCCAAGGAGATGAAAGTAGCAGAGGTGATGTTCATTCACCTCCCAGGCTGAGCTGGAACACAGTGTGATATTTTCATGTGTCAAACTGTAAAAGGCTGCCAGTTACAGGACCTGCAACAGGTAAGGTCTGTCTGTCTGAGCTTCTGGAATTGCACCCCTTCTCACATCTAATACTGATGTGGAACTCAAGCTTATTTCAGTATACTAGTTTTGTTCTTTCAGAACATGCTTTAAGTAGTTTTGCTGTGAAACCATCAGACTTTCTTTTAACTTCCTTAAAAGATTCTAATAGTGTGTGTCAAACTCTGTTTCTGCACAGAAGTAATTACTGACTGCCAACCCTGGTGTTCCCTAGAGCATTAAGCAGAAAGTTGCATGAACTTACTTGAATTGCTAAATATTGTTTTCACAGGGTTTCTGGCAGTAAAGTCTTGACAATTTCCATCCTCAGTACCCACCTCATATTTAGGGTGTTAAATGAATGTTCTGTATGCATTATGAGGTATTTTCTTGTTAGTCAGCGTAACACCCACCGATGATTTCAGGCTGCAGAAAGACCCCTCCACCCACACAGCCCAGTCTGAAAGGAGCTGCCAGCTCTGCTGTGTGTCAGCCTGTGCTGCTCCAGGCCCTCCCAATCCACAGGAACTCCTTGGCATCCCTGTAGGGGTCTTCGCCCTGCAGGCTGATGAGTAATGCTGTGATCCAAGCTGCTGTCTTACTCAGAAATAAGAGGAATTACAACCACGCAACTGTAAAGCTCGTGATTTAGTGTTGCTGAAGCCTGCTCTCCTATGTTAAA
Source organism: Hypocryptadius cinnamomeus (assembly GCA_013400635.1). Classification (NCBI taxonomy): domain Eukaryota; kingdom Metazoa; phylum Chordata; class Aves; order Passeriformes; family Zosteropidae; genus Hypocryptadius; species Hypocryptadius cinnamomeus. The sequence goes on along the minus strand of VYZP01014664.1, from coordinate 3,090 downwards.
TTACTTATCCTTATGCAGTGGGAAATGCCTATTCCAAATTCTTGATTAACTCTCATGCTGGCAGTCACAGCAAGACACTGTGCCTCAGGGAAAATGCCTTGTGAGCAGTGATGAGCAAACCCAAGGTGTAGATATTGATGTTTCATTGACTAATGCCTTGCAGAAATGAGGTCACATAGGATCAAAAATTTACTCAGAGTCCTGATAAGGTTATACACCCCACACTGGGATTTCTCACTGCTATAGCTATATAATATTGTGCTTAAATTCTAATTGGAGAAAGCAAGCTTGACTCTGTCTGCAAGCTGCAGTCATATTTTTGTTTTAGACCAGATACATGCTTGGAGACTTGCACAGATATATTTCTGTATGATGCATACCTAGATTTCCCTGCAAGTATTTAAAGGCCTAAATGCAAATTGTCCAGAAAAGAGCCAAAGGAAGAATAGGGTGACCCTGAAACAGAAGAATTAGTTGTAGTTTTCACTCCTTATTCATCTTTGAAGTACCATAACTCCTTGACTATGTACCTCCCTTCCTTCCCTTCTCTCAATGATTTAACTACGTGAAAACCCTCTCCAAATGTGCAGTGCATTATGCTTAGCCTTCAGCTTTCCAAATGACCTCTACCAGAAATAGGCACTTGGTTTTAGAGATAATTAAATTTTATTAAACATTATCTGCGAACTAATAGTAAACATCTGTGTTTATTAACCAGACAATGACTATTAACCAGAGGAAGACATAGAAGTCTATTATGAAGCAAAAGTTACTTAAAATATTGGTAAATTTTAAAAAATATATACTTTTATACTATCACAGTGTTATCTCACTACAACAGTTTTGGATGTTCATCTAGATTGCATGTCTGATTGCTTCCCTAGCTGGTTTAGTTTTCTTTGTTTGTTTTTATTTGTTCCCTTTGTCTCTTTTTGCTCTTCCTTTCTCCCTGCCCTTCCTTCTTATCAAAAGGTTTGACTCATTTTGTCTGCATTTATACTTGTTGCATCAAGACAGGAAGTGTGTATGTTAAAAACCACAATCCTCAGTAAAGCTCACATGAGGAGTCAGATCTTTCCAAGAGAACAGTCACTGTTGAAACCACCCTTTGAGCAGCATCTTCAGCTGAACTTTTGTGTTGCTGGATTCTTACAAGCCAGCTGGTCTGTGGTCCTGGGTGACCACAACAGTATGAGCACCATCTATTGTCTCAGATTTCCTCACAGTACGTACAGAACCTCCTCTGTCTCAGCTACGCACAAAAGCCTCTCCTATGTGATCATTTCTGCACGTGCAAGAGCAGTTTTTACTAATGTTTTAAATGATCTATGTGCAGTTTGGTCAGTTCTGAAGCAGGAGCTGTCTGGGGAGATGTCTGAGACTGACAGATTCTCCTCTGGGGATTCATGAACACGCTTTCAGTGCACAATTAGTGTATCCTAACTGGACTGTGCACAGCAGGAGTTATGTAGGGAAATGTCCTAAACTGTACAAAATTCCCACTTGGAGAGTTCCTGTAACTGTTGACCAGCTGCTTTGCTGGGAAACTGGCCAGTGCTTCAGCCCATTATCTCATCTCACTGGAGTTCTTGGGCCAACCTGGGCATTAATGATTCAGTGTGCTGGGTCAGCCCAGACAACCAACTCTATCACAGCAGCTGTAATTGTAGGACAAGATTTCATCCTAATATCACCATTATAAGCTGAATTCCACAGGTCTCATCATAAACAGTAGAATTTGCTGCCTGATTATGAATCCAAAAATTGTCCCATTCTGAATATCAATAATATGACTAGTCCCACATATTTTAAAATTCAGGCTTTTCCCTACATGTGCACATGTATTTGGTTTATTTGATTTCTTGCTTAATGAAAACTGACTCTGAGGTACAGATGCCTTTGATGCCTCTTACATAACCTGGCATAATTTTGCACACAGAAGCATAGAATATGAATTTTGGCATGTGAATGAGGTGTTTGAGGATTGAGGAACCAAGCCAAAATTGTGATGGCAAGAGAATAGTAGTGCTGAATTTAAAAAACAAAAAGCATCCTTGCTCACTGGCTGCTCTCTGGAACGTTCTTTTTTCTTTATTATATGCCATAATCGAGAACATTCAGATCTACTTTTCAAGATATGCAATGTCCCTTCCTCAGACAATGCTGACAGGTGTGAAGGAATTTCCAAGAATTTCCTCGGCAAAGACTGATTAATAATTTGCAATTAAGAAAAAAAAAAATGAAGAAGAATTGGCATCACAGATGTGCTAATGTGCCAAAGCAATGAGGGCAGTGCTCAGTGAATGATAATATAGCAGTGTTTAATGCTCCAGAAACTCACTGTTTGTTTTCACTGAGAGTCTTTTGTTCCTTTCGAGTCCTTTAGGAGAGCAGCATAAGTGCTGTTTTATACTGCCAGAATTTTCTCTTCTGTTTTTTTATCACACCATCATAATATTTGAAAAAATGGATTAAGAATATGGCTACTGAAGGTAGTGAAAGCACTGGCAATACCTTTGGAAAAGTTNCTACTGAAGGTAGTGAAAGCACTGGCAATACCTTTGGAAAAGTTGCAAAGGTAGCTTACATTGTGTTATTCCTGAACAGGAAGCTGTTTAGGCACACTCAGGGGGAAAATCCAACAAGGCAGACACATCTCAGTAGGTCTATAGGTACGATGAGTGCACTCAGTCAAAGGTAATTTTTACTCCTTCACCTCACATAGGCTGAGTCAGAAGTAATTCTTCCTTTTTGAAAGGAGGGATGTTCTGTGTTTCTAGGAAAAAAAAATGTACTTTTGAGCAGCCAGACTGTCTATGTTGGGGAACATCCTCTTCAATTCTGGTT
>VYZP01014660.1:39090-63946 GCA_013400635.1 Hypocryptadius cinnamomeus | reverse complement strand
GGTTTTTCTTCCTCATAGGGAACTGAAATTAGTTCCCAGACCAACTGGTATTTTTTGCTGTATATTTAGCCTCTGGGGTTCTGCCTTGCATCTTTTCCTATAACCAAATGATCATTAAGATATAAGGTCAGTGGCATAGATTTTGCTGTAAATGCTTATTAATAGAGAAGAAGGAAATCAATTTTGCAGACCCTGACATCAGGGCTGTCAGGAGAACCAGTGCACTACATGGTTACTCAGTACTGCTAAAACACTTTGACCAGCTACAATTACCCAGTTCTAAAACTGGAGCAATTAAATCTCTTTAGACTTCTTGCTGCAGAAGTTTGGGAGCTGTCTGATTGTGTTCTGTGCTTTGGAAGGACAGTCAGGGCGTGTTTCTGGCTCTGAGGGCCACCACAGTCCCCACCATGGTGTGCCTTGACCACCAGCATGTTCTTGTCTCACCCAGCTCAAGGAATACAAGCTTTGCCCAGCATCACATCCCTGGGTTGGGATGTCCTTTGGTTTGTGCTGCCCTCAGAGGGGCTGTATCTCATATCCAGGGCCCTTTCCCTCTCCATAGTGCATAGTCCATTAATGCTGAGCCTTGCCATGAATGCAGAGAATTCTGTGTATCTATAGCTACTTTCATCCAGGCATAGAAAAGTACTTAGAGATGGTAATGTGTTAAACCTAATAACACCCCTAGCAGGGAGATGCAAATTTCAGCTTACACTTTACTGGTGCAGAAACATATAAAGAACAACTTCAGATGATGGTAAAAGGCTGAGATGATGAACAGAGTGTCTTTAGGAGTGAGTCTGCATCAGAAGCCCTGTGACTTACCTGTTTCTTACACTAAGCCAGTGATGTGAGCTTTTTATTTTCCTTTCCAATTCTTAGAGTACCCAGGCATTCCAAGTGAAAATCAGGACCCCATAGTTTCATGGTACATGCTAAAGCCTCAACCCTAAAGAACTTAAAGCCTAAGTAAATGAGATATAGAAAGCTTAAAACAGAATACAGTAGAAAGAAGTGCACAAAGTTGAGCTGGGAACACAGTCCCTGAGTCCCAGTCCAGGGACCTTGCCTCCAGACGTAATTCCTTTCCTTTGTATTAGTCAGATGATAACTTGCCCCCCTCTTGAAATTAAACACTTCCATTGCTGAGGCAGACAACTCTCCTGATATCTTGTAACATTAGGAAAAGGTTACTTTTAATGTTTTCTGAACTAGAACATGACAAGGAACAACCTGAAAGAATGAAAGGCAAAGTTGAAACCAACAGTTGAAAGGCCAGAATTACATAAAATCACCTAAACCTAATTCCAAAAATTCAGGAGTGTTTCTTGCTTATTAGACAATTTCTGAAAATTATCATCTTTGAGATAAAAAGCAGGGCAGTCAGCGACCTGTAATCTTATGATGCCTGAGCAAGGGTATTTTCCAGTGTGCACCCAAGAACTCCTGTATCCACAGGGAGGGACAAATGCCCTCTCTCTTTTGCAGCAGGGCAGGAAGCCAGGCTGCAGCCCAGCTCTCACTGCAGCCCCTGCACATCAAATGTCCTCACACAATTCGAGATGTGTGAAACAGCTGCCTGGGCAACAGAAGAGGAAGACCCCACCACGCATGTGGTTTGGGGTTTAGATGCAGCCCTGGAGGAAACCTTCTGCTACCCTTTTATCTTTTGGGTGTTGGGTTTTTGGTAATAAATTTGACCACAGAGGGGAAGCCTGGGCTGCCTGTACCTGTCTGAGTGCTGCTGAGTCATTCCCCAGCTTCCATCCATGTACAAGGGTAAGGAGACAGCTCTTGAGCCTAATGGTTTTGTTTCTTTGAGGATTGAGAAGTCCTGTGCTAAGGAAATTTATAACCAGCTAATGAAAATGTGGCAGTTGCAGTTAAACACAATAAAAATTACTCTTTATGCACCAAAGGCATATACACACACATAACCATGTTCGTGTCAGCATTGTTTAATGTATGAGTTTTCTGTACATGTGGCTACATTTACTGATAAAATGTGAATGTATTATTCAGAGTTTGTACAATATTACACTAAGTAATGATGCACTAATCTGTTATCAAAGTTGGGCTTTTATGATATTCAAAATCAAACTATAGGAAAGCTGTTGAGTTATACCCATGTCATGGAGCTTTGCCAGCCTTCACCTGTCCAGCTCACTCAGGCTTGCAAGCCTCAAAGAATCCATTAGCTCCATGAAAAACGAACCTAAACTAAACTACAAATAATGAGATGTAGTATCTTGGTCAACATTAAAGTCTTCAGACAGATGATACCAAGGCAAAAGGATGTGCTGTGACATGAGTTTATGTTATTTCATTGTTTTTGTGCTGGAACAACTAAACTTCAGCAATCTGAAATATATAGACTAACAGAAATCTCTTGGGAGAACCTCTAGCAGCACTTTATTGGAAACAAGAGACAGATCTTTACTTTCCATTTTATCCACAGGACCTTATTCATCTTCTTCACCTGAATCTATTTCTTAGGAAATAGCAGCCTTTTGTCATCTCATCTATGACCTCACCAGGTTCCTAGCACATTAGCATCTTTTCAGATTTAGTACGATTTTCACTTGGGGTTATCTGATTTTTTTTCCAGAAAAGCAGAAACTTGCTTGCATGCTCACAGTAACATCACAGAGAAAAGTATTTGGCAGTACAATCAGCAGTTATTAACCTTTGGGCATAACTCTGAAAACCAAAAATTCCTTTCTGATTTGTGTTCTGTTAAGTTACAAATATAACGCTTGCAGCAGATGATTTTCTGTCAGAGAAGCGATAGATTGAACAGTGGGAATGCTATGGTGCTGAAGGTTCGTATTTTTCCTTTTTTTTTTCTTCCTTCTCGCAGGGAATTTTGTCCTATTTGTTGCCTAAGAGGTGATAACAACTGGTGTTTAAGAGAGACAAAAGAAGTGGCCAGGGTGGGGGAAAGGGGTGCTGGCTGCAGCCTCTTAGCGGGAGCTTTTATCTTGGGAAGGGCAGAGGTGTCTTCCTTGGCAGACACCTGTCCTTTAAACTAGGACATATGGTTAGCTTTTAGTTTAAATTAAAATGGAAAAGAAGTTAGAAAATCAGTACAGCATAAGAAGAACTTATCATTGTCTTTTAATGGTAATGGTAAAATAATCTGTGGAAGTGATGTTTAGAGTATAGACAATGTGAATTTCAATGTAGTTGAAATACACGACTTTGAGACAGCACTTTTTGAAGAACCACCTCATCTTGCAGGTTTTTTCTGTTTCAGGAAAGGAAATCTCAGATATAGAAAACTAATATTTTAATCTGATTACTCTCAGAAAGCAGATGATTCAAATCATGACAAAGCCTAAGCAATGGGAACAGAAGGTGGCGGGGGGAATATTAAGCAAAGTGTGGAGCACACAATGCTTCAATCTTATGGTATCAAAAAAAGCTCCTTGTTTCTCAGAAGCACTGACAAATTTAGTTCTTGGTCTTCTGAAGGAAATTACTGAGGAGCAAGAGGAGATTTGCAGACAGTAAGGCAGCACCTGCTTTCATGGGGGGAGCAGGAGGATGGTGCTGCTGCCTCGCCCCACATCCTGCCTGCCCTGTCCTCTGCTCTGGCACCAGAAGGAGCTGTCAGTGTGGCTCTGGGGTGAGCAAAATTGAGATGTCCCACAGCCAAGGCCTGGCAATTTGGACAGAAATGATGGTCTGCCACTCAAGAGACTTGGGATTTTTTTGCCAAAGCCCAATTTGGATGGTGCTGTGAGCACCACTGAATACAAGAATAAAACAGAGTGAACCTGGAAGCTAGATTTGTGGGCCAAAACAGTAGTCAAGGCTCAAAGGAATGAAAGCAAATTTAGATCTTTGAGGGGGGAAGCAGTAATCTCTGAACAGGAGCTTAGCAATTCAGACACATTTGGAAAGCAGTGGAAGAGATGCACATACAAAAACAGACACCAGAACACAAATCCAATGTGAGATAACTCTGTGTCAGATCAAGGTGTAAAAACATAAAAAAATACAGAATAATGTATTCAGCAGAGGTGTTTGGGGGAGAATTATACAAATCATCAAGGGATGCTGAGACTTGTCTAAGGATTAAAATGATGAAGCAAACTTATGAGAGCATCTATAGAGCTGCAGTTCCAGCACTGACTTCCAGTAGGCAAACTTTGATCAATCACGTAAGATTTAAGAATCATGTAAGAATTAAAAGTGAAAATTAAAAAAGGGAAGGTTCGAGATTGTCAATATGTCAGAGTACCAGGGGAGAAACAGGAGGAAAATGTGAGTTGCCTACATCTCTCATAAGCAAAGGCAGTTCTCACTGATATCAAGAGAAATAGCTTGCACATAACTGAAAGCAGAATGTGCCCAGGAGTCATCCTCTGAGGCTGTCAGCTAAGCACCTTTCAAAAGCATTAAATACACATGCTAAGATATATCCCTAGCTGCATGAAGCCACTTAGCAAGAACCAAATGACAGACCCTGGGAATGCTTTGCAAGATCAAAATCTAGACTGCTATGTATCCATTTTTTCCCATTTGGAGATTAATCCAACGGTGAAAATCACTTCCAAAACACTTAAATTGGGAGAACTGAATTCTCAGATCTGCATTAATAGTCAAGCTCTCCCTCAGCAAACCAAATTAACGTTGCCTGCTTTTCTGTGGAGTATGCTCAGATTGCCTCTGTGTAGTTCCCAATATCTAACAAGGCATGAGATGTAATAGAAGTTTTTCCTCCTAAGCAAAAACAGTAGGATCACCTCTTTCTACTCACTGCCTACAAACTGTGTAAAGTCTTAAAGACCTCCATCCCTGTGCCAGTTCCCACAGCTGCATGATTCCAGGAAAGCAGTCTGAAACATTTCTTCACTATGTTTTAGACATCACGGTCCTGTGTGCTGGTCAATGGCTTTCCAGTGGACATCTTGCAGTGGTCCCACACTAAGTCACCACATGTCCAGAGCTGCTGTTATTTTAAGAGTTTAAGCACTAAATGTTTAAAAATTAAATTTTCAGTGTGATGACCTAGGGATCATTCCAGGATACCAAGAAAAATATATTAATTCATAGAAATCTTCAACATCACTACAGAATTTACAGGGCTGTTTCCTCTTTTTGGTTTTTTATATGTTCATGTCTTCCTCTGTTTTAGTTTTCCAAGTGTTTTCATTGATTTCTTTTTCATTTTCAGCACAAACTGAACACAGTTAATCAGTTTATACAAAATGCATCCTGCAACATTGCCAGTAGCCTAACATAAGTGGATTCAATTGCTGAATTGTCGTAAGATTAGACCTAAGCCACAGTATAAGCTTCATTGATCCAAGCACAGCAAGATGTCCATTCAATAATATGTGTTTTAGCGAGGTTTTCCACTTGTAAAAACTTCCTGCAATTTAGTGTTCATCCAATATGCACTATAAACACGGTGGATCAAATCTTGTATCAGTTTAAAGAACATCCCACTCCTTAGGAGGGAAGCAGGGTAGCTGGGTGTGTTGTGTAAGCAGAGACACACAGGGAGTGAAGTTCACTGTCAGAAGATGCTCATCTGTGGAAAATGGACACTGGGTTTCCTGACAAGCTTTGGAAGGACAGGGGATGAAAGCAGGGATGAAGTGCTGGTGTTGCTAAAGACATGGGCTCAGCAAAGCTGTTGTTGTCACCAGCTGAGTGGTTCTTACATGGAAGAAGAGAGGTCACCAAGAGCTGCCTGGCTCTGGTCGCTGTGCAGTCCCACCCCTGTGGTACCTGAGAATCCCTGAGGGCTGTGTGTCCCCTCACAGTGCCCTGCAGTGGCACACTGCTGCTGCCATGCTGTGCCCATGGGAGCTCTGGGAAAGGACTGCTCCTGCCCTCTTGACAAGAACATGAGATTTCAGTGGGAAACAGGGTCTAATACCACAAGAGATAAATAATGTGGGATTCCAAATTGCTCTGGGCTGAGGAAAATATGGCTATAGGACACCAAACAGTGTTGCCAATATCACTGAAACTTACCTGTGACTATGAAGGGTCTACATAGCCTTCAGCATGGACACTGATTCTCTTTGGGCTGGAGCAGAGGCAGGTGCCAGTACGTGATTAACTCAGAACAGACCCCTCGTGACATTAGAAGTTGTTGGGTTCCTCCACACAGGGATGTCTCTGTCAGCAAGACAGGCAAAAACCCCAAATGGCAGAGGTGATCTAAATGCATCCAAGGGCTTCTATTGCTGCTTACAATGTCCATCGCCTGGCACAAGTCATGAAATGATGTGGCTGTGATTAGACCACAAATGAAGTGGGGATGCTGATGCCAAAGGAAGAATCTGAATTGCAGATAGAGTTTCAAAATCAAATATCTCTATCAGGAGGGTAGTGATTTAATAGCACCTAAGGCTGCTTTTTCATTAGAAGGTTTTCTTTGTTTGGATTTTTCTCAAAACCCAACTCTTACTTGGTTCCAAATGCCTAAATGTAGAAATTGTTTTTCAGTCCTTCATCATAAACCCTCGAATGCACAGCATGCAGACTTTGGTATCTGAAAGGACTGACAGCATAATGACTTTACATGCATGTGAGACTTAAAATTACAACCAGTATAGTCTTATTCACTGGATGTTGCCCTTGAGAATAAACTTGGGCACTGGTAAACACATTCCTATATACAGTCTCAGTGGCAAATACCTTGTCATCTTTCCACGCAGATTAATAAAGCCCTTTATTATATAAATGCCACGATTTTTATTTTCCAATTGGGAACTTACAGCATATATATATATATGTTATTCTTGGTGTTGCTTGAGGAATGAGTCATCCTTATTTCCACTGAGAATTGCCCCCAACTACTTTAGTTCCATGTAGGGAGCTGTATTATTTTGCTTAATTACATAAAGATTTCAGATCACTAAGATTTTGTGTTATTAACACAAACATCAAATGATTTAAGCGAGTTCCTAGAATACCTCAGTGGAAAAATCAAAACAAGTGCCTTAGAGGACCTGCTTCTTAAGTTTTGAAAGAGTAGGCAAATTAAAAAAAAAAGTTAGTCAAGTATTTTTCTCACAGGAAAACTAATAAAGAGAAAGGCAGGGATATCTTCCTTTCCAGGTGAAGCCTCCTGTGGCTAATCTTTCACATTTTTATTTAGCCTAAAACCCCACCCTCCAAAAACATAAACAGATCTTTAAATTTATGATCTTGAGAAGTCTACCCACATGAGCTTTTGCAGGATCAAGACCTGAGAGAATGATTTCTGTTCATAAAGCACTTTTAAAGTTTTATGTGCCAAATTTTGAGAACAATCTATTTTCACCCACCCACTCTGACCTTATTTGCTCAGCAGGCACTATTTCTAGAACTGCCAGAAACCTCAACATGGCTGTACATTTTGCTGTCAACTCTTGAGGAGATAAGGCCAGTGTTTTCAAATGCTTTATGCACTTAGGCAGCTGCTTGAATGGTTCCTCACAGACATGCTGGGTACAGGTTTTTCAGTGAATGCAGATTCAGGGAAGCCCTGCATAGGTCTATTAATTCCATGATTACAGTCCTGGGACAGATTTCCTTTGAATGCAAAGTATGGCTTGCCAAGAATCAAAGTGAGGAAAATGGCCTTAGATAAACTTTAGTAGAGCAGAAACACATGAAGAGCTCATCAGAGGGTGTCTGGTTCCCCCTCCCTGTCCTCTCTCCAGGAGAACCAGGTGGCTTTTGTCACAGTGAAAATCAATCACACTGCTCCCTGCTCCCACCTAGTCACTGTGTGTGAAATAAACCCTATTTCTAGGGTTTAAGTAGGATAATAGGGAAAATGTGGTTTGCTTCAGCCTATGGATAATAGACAAGGTAATAATCTAGAGCAAGATCTAGATTCAAGGAAAAGATCCTAATTATATGCTTGTCCAAAACTTCCTACTTTTGCTAGGAGTTCCAAGTGTGTGAGGCAAGACACTGGCCTCACACCTCCCTAAACTCTACTGTAATATTTGAAAGGTATCAGTTAATCATAGACACATAGAATGTCCTGAGTTGGAAGGGACCCACAAGGATCATCAACTCCTGGCCCTGCCCAGGACACCCCAGCAATCCTACCATGGGCCTGAGAGCATTGTGCCAAGTGTTCCATGAGTTCTGGAAGGATTTGTGCTGTGACCATTGACCTGGGGAGCCTGTTCCAGTGCCTGACAACTCCCTAGGTGATAAGCCTTTCCCTGATATCTAACCTAAACCTTCCTTGACAGAGCTTCATACACACAGCTTTGTCTTCAGTACTTTGTGTTTTACTATGCAGTATCTTGAGCTTCACACCAGAAAAGTTTCTTAAATATAATTTTGCACTTTATGGTCAAAGAGTGAGAAGTGAGTAACTCCATAATTGGTAATGGAGTTTACAGGAATGTTCCTTCATCCATGATCGCTTTCTTCTCTTCTTCTCCTGAAAGGTGCATTCACTGTACAAACTGGTAGATGAATAAGACTGACAGTATTTGATTTTAAATTCATCCTAGTAGCTAGTTATTAAAGATAACAGCTTGTCCGAGCTTCTTAATATAAGAAAGCCTTCCTAAAAACCAACTCTGAAAAGCGTAATAGTTTCCCTTGCCTTTTAAATTCAGAGGCTCAATATTGTCTTCAATGGTAATTCACTTCAAACAGGACACTACCAAAGCCTCTGGTTAAATGAACCATCACACTAGTACCATTCAGCTCTTGAAGTTTCCTTTATATGTATCACAAACGCCAAATCAAAAACTAAATTTTGAGCATATAGTCTTTGGGATTATTCCTACAAATAGTCACTATAGAATTTAGCACATTTCTGACATAACTGGCAATTACCATGACATATCTATGACACATAATATTTTGAAAATATACTTTGTAGCCCCTGACAGGGTCACTGAATACAGTGTGGAAAAGGATATCTTGGGATAATTCACTGACTCTCTTTGTTGCTGAAGCACAGGTTAGGAAATCCAGGGTGTGCTGCACAGGGCACAGCACACAGCATGACTACAGGATAGATCACAACAGGCTCACATTTTACAGATCACTCCCAGTTGTACTGTAAAACTTTACAAGGCTCAGGCATACCCTCTGTGGTGCCCATCCATCCAAATTCATACTTTGGCAATGTGCATACTCAATCTGGTTTCGGTGAGCTGAAATTGCTTCAGGACAACACAGAACGTGGATAACTGAGTCAAACCATTCCTAGGCTGCAAGTAAAATTTTCTCCCATTGGTTTATCCTGCAGAAAGTGTGAGGGTTTGAGCTGAAAAGAGGAGCTCAGAGGATTAGACAAGCTCAGTTTCAAATTCCTGGCTATCTAATTTACCAGCCCAAATTAATTTAAATATTTTAAAACCTGATTTTAAAGTAATATAAAATATTTATAGATTGTAATTACAATTGACAGAGTTGGTTAGTTCAGACAAAAGTATCAACAGACTGGAGTGGGGAGCAAACACCTCCTCTGGGGGTGTAGAGCTTGATAAATATTGATATTGAAAACCCAGAAGCCTTTCCTTTGCAACTCCTGGGAACAGATTATTTCCCAGGTGTATCCCACTACAGGGATTGGGCATTCCTTTAATGTGTAAGTAGCTCAGCAGAAGGTGCTGTGTTAGAAATCTCAATGCAGTGACAATCCCTCTGCAGGGCACGACAGAACGAGCTGCTCTGGGAGGACTCGCAGCTATCACATCCTGCCAGCCCTGTCCCTGAGAGAGCCTGTGCTTCCCATGTGGAGCCAGCAGCACAGAGCTCCTGAGGGCTGGGAGTAGGGATGGAAGGGCTGGTGAATCCACATGAATCAGGGAATGGCCTGAATGGTGGTGAATCCACATGAATCAGTGAATCAGCGTTGGCCCGATGTCACAGTGCACTTCTGTGAGCCTCAGCATGGGTAGGATTGGGAGGGATCTTTCCTAGTTAAGGCATTTACAGCAGGAAGAAAAAGAGGACAGTATTGGTCTCTTCATCCCTCAGCTGTGAAGTACAGATATTTTCAGACAAGGATTTAATCTGTAGGAACCACTGGTTGCAACTTGTCCAAAGAAAATCTACACCTCTCTTGGTGTAACTGAGCAAGAAATATCCAGTGTGGGCTCTGACTTTGATGTCTTGTTGGATGAAACTTAAAAGCTATGATGGCTTAGAAGCAAGCATCAACACCATGAATTTTCAAAATGAAAAGGCATCATTCAGAAAAGCAGAGATCAAACTCCAAACATCCTTAGATACCTCTGATAACTCACTTGTGAAATGGGCATCTGCTGCTACTGAGACTCTGCTGGATGCCCAACAATTCAGAACTCTGCTGAAAGCTTGTACCATAAAGGTGAGAGCAGTGGCCGAAGTCTCATCAGCAACAACAAATAGTTGCCCAAATATTACATGATAGGCACCATTATAAGAACATGGAAAAGAGGAATGGCTTTAGTGGAGATATAAATAATGCAGACTGGCACGAACACATAGGCTGTGTGAGCTGAGAGAGGCTGCCTTTCTGGGCAAAACAGAAGTTATTTGCAAAAGGGCAGAGGATTATGGATTATAAAATGTGTTGAAAAGCTGGTACTCCATAAATATGGTAAGAGGAGTTTATCTGCATGAGGATCCAAAGACCAAAGAGAATTTCCCATGCTTAGATGAATGTATTCCTGAAATTCTGCTACTCAGCTGTGGCTTCCCTCAGTGCAAAAATTGAAAGCAGAGACTTGATTTATTTATCAATAAATCCACAGTCTAATTGAACATACAGAAAAAGAAATAGTGCCTGAGGATAGTTAAAGAAATATTAAACTACCCCCCAGTGTTTGCTGAATCTGCCACTTTTGTCCCAGCAAATTTCTGTGTTGGGACACCCATGTGTGGGGAAGGAGCTTTCTCAGTGTGGGGGAGGAATCTGCATGAACCACTCTCTTGCTTTCCGCTGTTGCTGTCTCTCCACATTCCCTAGGCTCCATTCTGGGGATCCTCTGTCTCAATTCACAGGCTCTGTGGGGCTAGACAAAAACATGGAAATGCTGGCCAGGATGCTCAGAGTGACCCCTTGGTGTGCTCCTTTCAGCTCCAAATGAGTTCTTGGTCATGCAACTCTGCCTGCACTCTGAAAAAGCAGAGAGAAGAAAAAACGAGAACCACAGCTTCCCCTCTCTTCCAGGAGATACAATACAGAGTCTTAAAGGATGGGTAGCAGAATAGTTATTGCTGTTTCCCAATTCTGCCTTCCCCACCTTCAGCATCCTCCTGCTTTGTTTAAGCCCTGTACTTCTGCTAAAACACAGCTGGATTTGGAATAATCAGAATCAGCAAAAAGATACTGATTTGTTTTACTCACCTCTGATCTTTGCAATGCCAAGAACCACCTTCTCAAGTTCCTTTTTGCATTTTTTTTTGCTGATTGATTGTATGTCTGTTTTTTATTAAAATTTGTGTGTGAGTGCAACAAAAGGGCAACTACAGCATTTTAGGAGCTGAGGAAGTAGGGCTGACAAGGAGCTTAGAGGATGTTTGGTGTAGCCCACCTCTGCTGAGGAATGTGGATCAAATATATCCAACAAGGCTGACAGCTCTTTTATCTAATCTGGTTTTTAAGGCTCCAAGTAATAGAGATTCTACAGACACTCTAGCAGCCTGTTCCAGTGTTTACCTAGGTTTATAGTTAGAAAGATAACCCAAATCTCCTTTCTTGGAAATTAAAGCAATATTTCTTGCCCTAACCTCAGAGGACAATGGATTAGTGCCTCCTTTTCGTGGCTTCTTATATGCTGGAAGTCTGTTATCAAACCCTCCTCAATTGTGTACAGGAAACAAACTCAGTTTCTCCAACCTTTTCTCATAGTTTATAGGTTTCTATTTATTCCTGTTCCTGTCCAGTGGGACTGAACCTTTTATTTAAAAATATGGTACTTAAACCACATTCTGGGTAAACTGGTAAACCTCCAATACTTCTGAGCACAGCAGAGTAATGATGTTTGTCATGTTACAAGCAGTGCTACTGGTAGTACATTTTACAAGATTTGCTTTCTTATGAGTACATCTCACTTCTCATTTACTGTGGATGTTATCACCTTCAGATCTTCCAGGATTCTTCTGCCTTTTTGGTGTGCAGAGATTTGGCTTCTCCTGCCTATATATAGCTCTTCTTATTTCACTTGAGTGAATGTGACCTTGTTAAATTAGAATAATTTCCCTGGTTTACCAAGAGCACTAGTTCTAATTGTGGTGCTCTAGTATTTCCAGTTCCTTCCAAAACGCTGTCATTCACAAATGATACAATATCTAATTTATTTTTTCCAGCTACAACCTGTCTAAAGTTAGGCTGAGAAATACGTGGTTTCTTGAGGGTTCCTTTTTCCATTTTCTTGAAAGCAGGTACTATATCTGTCCTCCTCTGGTTTTCTGGGACTTGACTTATCTTCCACAGGTTCTGAGAGATGATAACTAACAATTATGAAATTGCAGTGGTTAATTCCTTAACCACTTTAGGGGAACAGGTCTTGCTGTCTACAATACATGTAACTTAACTAAATCTTCTGTAATTCTTTCTCTATTCTAGTTCACACTCCTTTGCCCTGTTAAGACAAAATGATCAAGTTACAATTAACCTTTTTTTAGGAAAGACCCAAAGATAGCATTTAACGAGTGAGCAAAATTGCCACTGCACCCTCTTGGCTCCTTTCCCCCTTCAAAGAAAATCCCACAAAGCTTTTGAGAGGGAAAATTAGCAAAAAGTAAAGTAAGAAAATAGCAAAAGCTGTTATGGCAACTTGAACTCTTCCCTGTTTATCTCTTGTTTGCTAGACTTCCCTCTTTGTTCTAATTAATTGACAAACTCTTGCTAGAGTCATTCATTTCTCAAAACTTATTTATTTTGCCTCACAACATTTATTTGCACAGCACTACTGTTGTGTACAAAGATTACTCTTTAATGGAGTTCAGAACACCCTTGCACAGCATGCAATTCTGTTCAGTCCAAAGAATACAATACACCGTATACTGAGTCTGTAACTTCAATTAATCTTATTTGGTTTTACTCTGCTTGATTACTCTTTATGTGCTTTCTTAAAGTCATGTGATTTTTACTTTTTATTTTGACTATTCTAATTACTTGCTTCCACACAATATTTACAAGGATATTCCACAGCTCTTTTCAAAGCAGTTTGCATTAACTAACTGGAATAGATTTGCTTTTGCAATAACAAAATTAAAAGAATACAATCTTTTTAGATCTCAAGTATGTATTTAAATAAAAATTAGTTACATCCTGTAGCTCCATACTTTAAAATTTGAGACATCAGATAAATTGTTGGCACAGTTTCAGCATGTCTGGATGTGAACATACCCCATGTGGAGGTCTGTTTCAGAGGCTATCTGGGCTGCAGCCACACAAAGCACAGCAGGAAGATACATCTGTATATTCCTGGAGAACAAATACAGATGACTATTGGCAGTGCTGATCTGAACCTCCACCCAGGTTTGATCTTCAGAGCTGGCTTACAAACAATAACAGGAAATAAACCTGCAGGACTTTAAGGGGAGTAAGCATCACCTGCAGTAAGACTGAGATCTGTAACCTTGGCAGAGGCAGAGGACATCAGTACCACTGATGGTGCAACCAGTCTTGGGCACTGTTGGAGCAGCACCTAGCCTGATCTGTCTGGGGCAGGGGGAAATAATGCAGTTGGCCTCCTTGCAGAGCCTCCAGCAGATCCTGGCATTCAGTCAGGCGCTCAAGTCAGCTGCTGTGAGTGCCCCAAACAGGCAGGATAAGCTGTGCTAACTGTGTGCTCCCAGGGCAGGCCCAGGCCCAGCTCCAGAGCCCAGCCCAGCTCAGGCTGAGCATCAGTGCCAGGTGCTGCCCTGGAGCTGCCCCAGCCCCTCGGCAGAGCCTTCGGCCTCCAGCTGACACAGAGCCAACACCAAGGGCTCTGGAGGGAGTGCAGCTGCTGGGAATGCCGTCCAGACTTCTGCTGGCCAAAGGAATGCACCTCCTGCACTCTGACTGTGCTGGTTATTTCCCTGAGGACAGAGAGTGTCTGTGGACTCCCACGGGGAAAAGCGAAGCTGTGGTTTGGATCTTATCGTGGTTATTTAAGCAACCGGTTAAGCCCGAGTCTGTCAGTGATAGATAGAAATAACACCTGCCTGATCTGAAAACAGGAGCCTCAGTGACTTCACCATGCACTGCAGATAAGCAATATCTTGCCTGCTCACAGATGCCCGTGTTAACACTGCTACTGCTGCCAGTGTCTGAGAGGGCAGCTGCCTCCATCTGCACATCCAACAGATGCACAGATGCCACTGGTACCTCTGCTCGCTAGATAAAGCCAGCCAGCAATATCAGCAGACCCCAAGCCAGCTTTATATAACCAGCATGGGCACTGGTGACATGTGAGGGCATGCAGAGCTGCTCTCACACATACTGACTGTGACACTGTCAAGTGCTCAGTTAAGGGTGGGGATGGCTGCTGCCAAATATTTCACATGCAGAAATAAAGCCAAGTTATTTATCTCATTTTATTTACAGTAATAGGGGACTGTTGAACAGCATGTAAGTGCACTACAATAAAATCAATAGAGAATATTAAAAGCAGAAATAAAGATCAGCCAATATAAGGAAACTACTAACTTGAATGAAAGGATCTAAGAGGATGGAATACTGAACAGTTCAGGAAAACCAACCCACCAAAACAAAAGAGAATGATTCCCAGGTTTGATTAGACAAATCCTCAGCCTTTCACTTAAACAAAGTACCCTTGACATGATGGTTTCTCTGAAGCCTCCAAAGAGAATTTTTCTCAGCCTACTTGAAAAATGTTCATAATCAACGACCTGAAAATCCATAATCTCTACATGGTCTGATCTCAGGTGACTAATTCCAGAAACTGATTTACCTGCACTGACACTGCAGGACTGGAACCAAAAGAGAGCATTTAACAATTCAGAAGTCAGTCTGTCCCTTCTAATACCAACATGAGTTTTGCCATTGGTCTTAAAATAGTGGCAGAAGTTCTTTCCCCATGTAGAGGGATGCTGGATTACTTTCCCTTCAGATATAAGCAATAGATGGCTGGTACTCTAAGCATGACTGAAAGGTTTCTCTTTGGTAAATATACTCAGATTTTGAGACAAAGTTTAATGGGCAAAGCTCAAGTCTGACTAGAAAAGCTGTTTTCTGGATCACTGACCCAAGTAAGTCCAGTTTGTGAATGATCTATGTGATAATGTACCAAAAAATTGTTTTAAAATCACAAAGTTGTGTTTTTAAAGCTGTCAAGTCGATTTTTGCTGCTTTAACTGGACTTTGAATGAGCTATCAAAGACAGCTGCCCATTAGTGGAGGATACAGCAAAAGCCACCACTGTCCTTTGCTGAAACCCCAGCAGCCATTGCCTGTGCCCCTTGGGTTGTCTGCAAGGGCTGCATTGAACCAGCTCCCTCAGCTCTTCCTGCTGTCATTGCAGCACTGCATTAGAGACAGCACCTGGCTTCTTTCTAACCAGACTGTGGAAAATGGAGAGAACAACAGATAGAAGAAAATTAGTAAGCAAGTTGAAATCTTTTACCTGAAAGTGTATTTGATCTACACCAATCCTTTTGTTTGAAGCTATGGTCCCCTTGAAAGTTTCTGAGCTTTTCTCAAAGGTAATAGTGTTGAACTATAATTGTTTGATAGTGGCTGGTTTTTAACTGTTCTTTCCTTCATTCTTTTCTGCCATTCTTTTAATGTCTTAAAATTAATGATTTGATGGTTCCATTCTTTACTTTTCAATTCTTCTATTTCACTATTATTAATTTGTCTTATTCTGCTGTTTTTCAATTTTTTTCCCCTCTGGTAAAGTTAAAGGACAGAATGAAATATTTAAAAGAACTATGTCAATCACTTGGCTGGTAACCAAAGGGTTACAAATATTTTCAGTTGCACATTCCAGCTCCACAGATCTCAAATTATTGTCCAGGTAATTGTATTGAAAGTGCTTCACATTCGTATTCATAACTGCTAGGCCCCAAAAAACCCAGAGAATAATGAAAAATACTGTGGTCATTTCTCATACTGAGAGTGGCCTCTGCAGTAGAGAATGAGAGGTAGGAGGGAATCCAATGAGGAAATAATAAAAATCAGCTTCAGAAAGTTTTTATTAATGCTGTAAATAAATATTTGCATAGAAGAGAGAAAGTTTTAAAATATGAACACACAAACACACTTGTGCATTTAACAGAATGCTTTGATTCCATATTGTAGTTCAGCTAAAAATTCTATGCCACAGAAAGCAGTAATTATTTCAGCTTTGCATATTGTAAACCTGGTCACTGTCATTCTTTCTTTGCCTCCACATGCCTCAATGCCATTTTCTACAATCGTGGGGAGATTGCCTTGGCTCTCACTCAGCTGGCTCAGCTAATGCAATTCACAGGCCTTCAAATGTAAGCTTGTAAACTATTTAGTTCTTTTTCTCTCTAACAGCTTGTCTATTAACAGCTCATTGAATGGAGGAGGGAGAAGAAGCTAGTGAGACCTCTCTAGGTATTGTTCAGCAGTGACCCTGGCTGTCTCGGATTGGTGGCCAGTGCTCGCTGCACAGCGTTTGTCAGTACGTGTTGTTTTGCTGGATAATGGTATATTGTGTGAGCAGCCGTCTGGATTAGTAGCAGGTAACAATAAACTGGGAAAGTCTCCTGTGTAATATGGTTAGGTCGTAAGAACGATGTATAAAAATCCAAGGGAATGCTCGTTAGGATGGCCTGAGTACCGCAAGAAAACCCGTGCCGTGTTGAGAGATCTCTGTCCGAACCTCCCTCTGTGCATTGCTCAGGACCCACCGCTGTGTCCTGCACCTTGGGATGGACCTGGGCAGCGAGGATGGTTCACTGCTGCAGGATTTGCAGGCTGTGTGTCCACTGCTCATGGCCTGTGCTTACTGAAGGTGGGCTTTGTAGGATCATTAAATCCTGGGCCAGGAGCACCAGAGCCCGTGCCCGTGCCCACTCTTCCTGCAGCTGTCTGGTGGGAGGCTGTGCAACCCTTGCAGTGAGAAATGTGCTGATAGGGCCTGGCTCCTGCTCCAGCGCTGCTGTTCTGCTGTCGCTGTGAGATTCCGTGTTGTCCTGTCACGCAGTGCCCCTGCCACACCCTCTGCTTTCCCAATGGATTACACAAAATCGCTAGTATTCTATTACTGACGGCTGAGATTTCTCTAACTTTTCTTAGTGTTCTACATGGCATCAACAGGCAAGTTGGTGGCTCAGTATTCAGTAAAGAGAATCAGGCTTGGCACAGATTTCTCCCCCTCCAAAAACCCCGATCCACCATACTTACAGGCCGTTCTGTCACAGAAACACCGTGTTTCCAGCTTTGTTTCTCGCTGTGCTAAGTGTTGCAGATCTCGTGTTATCTCCCAGACAGACTGACGAGGCGGCAGCACGGAGAAATCAGGTTTCCAAGGAGTGATTTATGAGACGCGAACTTGGCCGTGCGCGCATTGCGACTCCCCCGTGTGGCTCGAAGCCGCCTCCGGCTCAGCCCCGGGCTCACACCCGGCAGCGAACGCGGCCCGGGGAACACTCCCGTGCTCAGAAGTGGCCTTCGGTTTGCAATTAATATTGATCCCGAGAGAATAATGTCGTTCTGTTGTATTTCTGCTACAGGAAAAAAAAAAAATAAAAAAAATTACTAACTGTGATGCTGTGGGAGGAATTATGAGGTCTCATATTCTTTTGCTATGAAGTAGTCTTAACAATTTAATTCTCAGTTTCCATTTCCCCCATTAATGTGTCTTAAGATTATACCCTTAATAGATGCTGAAATCTATTTGGACGTCATTAGTTATTTTAAAAGTGGCATTATAAATTTGTGTGGACTAGCATATAGCACAACAGTTCGAGGTTCTAAACACACATTAGTTGTACTCCTCTCCAAGTCGCTTATGATAAACATTCCCCCTTTTTGGCTTAGCTACAAAAGCCTAGTTTTCCGTCCAGAATTGAATATTTTTACCCAAAACCACAAAAAAAAAATTTTTACCGTTTCTATTACTATCTTTTGTATGTCTTATGTATATTTTCTTGGGCATGGGCCAGAGGAAGCAATTGTCTTCTTCCAAACTAAAGGGTTCGACTCTGTCCCATGCTACACTGTCTCAAATTACCTGTCAGCTGCGTGAAGAGAGGTTAGATTTACATGAGCATAGACAAAGGTAGAATTGGGCCCAGCATTTATTGTGTTTATTAAAGTGTTTATTGCTTTCAGGAACTTGGCATCCTCTTCTTCCATTCATCTGAAATCAAGAAAAAGAGATGCTGAAATTCTTAAATGTTTTAAACCCTCCGACACTGTAGCTGTGAGCAGGACGCATTGTAACTACCAGACCTTGATGGCACGAAGATATGCATCATGAACATGAAATCTGGGGAGAAAAGATAAGCCTTGCCACACTCTCACAGTAGCAAAACACTGTAGAAAGTAACAACTGTATTTTTGTGGTATTTGGTCACATCCCTCCTTGCACTGGCAAAACTTTGACTTGGACCCAAGTAGTTGCAGTTCCAGGAAAGTGAATGCCCAGTGGAGTTGTGCCCAGCTGCAGTGGATCTGTATTTGATGACAATTGAAAAGATGAATGAAAATCATTTCGGTTGCATTAGGGATGTAAGCTGTCAGGGATTTGGATTACTGCTTATTCAACGTTTTGGATGGCATCTTTATGCTTCCAAGAAATCCTTTTTTAGTCCAGGCATCAAGAGGAGACAGGATGAACTCCAAGCAAGAAACTGGAGTTTGCAGACAAGTAGCTCATGCTCCTGACACTGGAGAATAAGGGAGTGGAAAGTAAAATAGAGAAAACAAAGGAGACTTTGTGGGTGTGCTGTACTGTCAAACCTCAGTGGCCTGGATACATTGTTGTTGTTTATCTATCTCCATCGGTGCTTATGGGTATGTATTGATCTGAATAACTCATGGCTGAGGGGTCACTGGGGCATCTGATTTTATCCCTTTCTTTGGGAGGTTTATTAATATTGACACTTCTTCATTTAATTGGGGCACTGGCTATGGAATCCTTTTTTAATGGAATCATATTAGCTAATGTATTGCCTGTCCACACTCAAATCCAGAGTGCTTTACACAAGTCTATATTTGAGTAACTGCTAATGTTTTGAGAAAAATCCCCTAAAACACCAAAAACACAGATATCTGAAACCAGAGCGGAATAGCAAAGACAGAACTATGCTGTAATCTGCAATCCGAATTTCTCTGTTGCAACACAGGAACCCAAAATAAAGTAACAGTAACTTTTCCTGTACCTCACAAGTGTTATTTCTTTCCTTGTTCTGTCAAGGCCGCTCCTCCCCACACCCTCCCACCGGGGGCTGCATTAGTTTCTGAAATGCAATTATTCACATCTGTACAAGATCTATAAGACATTACCAACTAAAAAAGATAGCCAGAACATACAAGTTTGCACATCATCTTATTCCTGCAGTCAAAGAGAATGTATCTCTGAGTGAACATGGGTATGACAAATGTTGCTCTTTAACTTTCTCTTCTTTCCTTAAACAGATTGGGAGTCCACTTCTACCATTTATAGAACAGATTTTTGTTTCTTGAAAGTGCTCTCCTGGGATTGACTAGGAAAGCGTTTTTTGCAGTCTGCTTGATTGGTCTTCATTGTGGAGCAATTTGGGGGCCTGGCTTTGGACACATTTGCAATGGCTTTACAGCAGAAGGTCATGCATTGTTACAGAGTCATTACTGCCTCTCCCCTTGGGACCACAGCACACCTGTGTCTTTACCCTTCACCAGTAGCTTCTGACACATCTTTTTGACATCTGTGCAGGAGGGCAGGCCCATATCACACTAACTTCTTTGGCAGAAATCAGCAGTGGACTGAAAGAGGGGAAAGGAAGAGCAGAAATTCCACCTTCAATGAATTTATTCATTCTCATCAATTTTGTCTGTGTTTTAATGATGTTTTGCTTGTAATGCATGAGGTCTTTAAAAGAGTAGGTATCTCATTATGATACTGGCTTTGTGGAGTCCAGGAAGACAAGGGGGCTGGAATGTGGGTATACCAGAGACAAGAAGATTGCTCATGCTAACTGTGTCTGTAACGTGTCTAGATCCAGCACAACACACCCCTGCTGCTCCTTGCAGCAGCTTATATTCAGCCTGAGTTCACACTGCCTGCAAACCCTGCCTGTCCTTGAGTCAACTTCACTGTGTAGAAAAACCCAACAGTTGCAGTTATCTCCCTGGCAAGCTGCACGATAGTGGAAAAACATCGAGCATGGATAGAGCCTTCTCACTCAAAGCATTTCTGCTTCTCTGCAGCTGAGAATCCCAAGACTTTCATTGAACCCAAATAGTATTGAAACCTACAAACAATATTTGCAGCAATAATGCAAGACCCTAAATCTGTTGTCTCATTAGTTTCATTAATTCTGCCAAGGCAGTAATTCCCACTGAGTCACAGACATGCTCAGGGACAAGCAGGACAGAAAACTGGGTCTTTCATCTCATCCCTCAGCTCTAGTCATGAACATGCTTGCTCTGCTCTCTGCCACACTGATGATAGATTTTTGTATTCTTCTCTTAACAGGAGAGGATTTGTGAATTAAACACACTCAGGGCCCTAGCAAGGTCATACCACAGGACTCTGAACTACAGCTGCTTTTGAAAGAGAAACTCGCTGCTGATCTGTCCAACCCTCCACACACACTTCTACAAACACAGCCATTTTGAGGCCGATTCAGAAGACAAAAGAACTGTTTGACTTCAAGGTTAATTCCAAGTTTTCAAGTAGGCATCTCAGCATGTGACCAGTGTCTGTTCTGAGTGATTTAGCCTAAGGCTGCCCTAAGGTGGTGGTTCCTTTTTTAGAACACAAGAAAATAAATGTATTGGTCTTCCAAAAAAGCCTTGTGCAAACCCTGTGGGACACTTCCCAGCCAGGACATCTTGGAGTATCTCTCAAGTCAGTGCTCATTCCTGTCATGCTGGTTGAGCTGTAGATGTGCAGCCTGTAACCCTTGCAGCAATCTCTGACCCACAGCCTACGTCTTAGCCAGAGTTTGCATCACCCATTAACATTCTTCATACCTTTTGCTTTACCTGCATCTCTGAGTTCATTTATTTTTATGTCTTCATAAATCAAACAACACAGCTCATTGCTATGATTATATTGAAATAAAGCCCTCTCTTTTATCACAGCGCTTTGCTTGCCCTCCACCTCTGGTTCTCAGCAGGTTCTCAGATGCCTTGTTAAGACCTTCAAAGCCTCACAGCATACTCTGAGAAGAATGCATCTCTCCTGAGGCTACGAGAAACTAATTCTACAATAGTATAATTTATGAAACTCAGCATCCTTCCCTTCCTTTCCATGCAAAGCTGAACAGGAACTAGGGCTGGTGAATTAATCTGGAAGTTTATGTCACATTAGTTATAATCGGAACTGTAGCTGCTTCTTCTTACTTCATGTTGAACTATCCTTTCAGGGCTAGATCCTCACCTGGTCTTTTCCCCACAGACTGACCATTCCAGTGAGGCTGGCTGTAAATAAAAGAAAATTCATCCCTTTCTTTCTAGACACAAAAAGAAGTGTAACTTTCTGTATCTGACCTTTTTCTTTGATTTTTATTTCTCCAATCCTTTACATAGTCATTATAGATGTTAAGAAGCCTGTTTTGGAAATGATTAATGCTATTAATAATTTTCTAATTCAATAAAACCTCTCATCTTTGAACTCCTTGCAATATTTTCTGCTTTCTTCAGCTTTTCACTAATTCAAACATACGACAAATACAACTCTTCGTTTCAGTTTTCTATTATTTCTCATGTCTGATCAAATAAATTAACAGACTTTCATTTCTTTCCCAGGAGTCATGCCTGTATGTTGATGAAGGCAGCACAAAAATATTACTTATTCAAACAGGAGGGGGGGAAAAGAAGGATAAAAGTTATCTTTTATTCACTGTTCCAAGCAAACCAGGGCTGCTCATCCCATTCCTCTCACCTTGACATCACCTGCTTTGCTAACCATAAATATTGCAAGATTTGCAGAGCACCCACTGTTTTGGTTTAGTTGCACTAGGTTATGATGTCCCCTCTCAATCCCTTCAATACAGTAGCAGTTATTTTAATCACACCACAGTAGTCACTGGGAAGAATCTGCTGTCCTATCACACGTGGCTGCTCCACAGCCAGGCAGCCCCAGCCCAGCAGAGCAGCGTCCTGCTAATGCAGTTTGCTGTGTTTGGGTAGTTAAAGATCCGTCTGCAGGCCAATTTGTACCTGTGTATTGTTGATAGACAGCGTGCCTCGGGCACAGAGATACCGCATGCAGGAAATGGATTCTCATTTAACCGTGTTTAATTTTGTTCTCTGCATCTCCATCATCCATCTTTCCATTTCTCTGCCCACCCAAATTGCTAATGCGAAACAAAGCTACTTCTGCCACCACAGCTCCCAAACTGATGTGTGACGATGCAATGATTGATTTCCCACTCCAGGAAAAGTGGGTCATTGTACATGTTGTACCACAGCAGGCTGAACCAAGCTGGTCGTGCTGACATTGGGCTTTTACAGATTTGTTTTAAGAAGTTCAGACCTGAGGCGACTACTGTGAATATCCAGCCCGAACACCTCAGGTTTTTGATGGGAGCTCTGCCATTCTAAAATCTTCCTTAGCAGCTTAGAGAGATCTGAAGTCATCTGTGCTCCTCAGGAGAGTGTACTCTGATTATGCATTTTATATCTTACTTTCATGTCTGCGCCAAGAATGGGAAATGCAAAATTCCTCCAATTCCAAGGTATGGGTTCAGGTTCAGGTTTGTCATTTTCCAGGAGAGAAAACCCTAAACTAATTTAAAAATATGTTTTAAATATAAAATGGTGCAATTAACAGCTTTTGCAAAGGATTTTGAATTAGTGAGAAAAATACTAATTCAAACTGCTCTTTGAAAAGAAATCCACTGCTTTTACTCTTCTTTTGTGATATTGCAATAGTGTGTAATAACTTTTCTCATGTAATGAGACCTCTTGAAACCCACTTTTAGATTGAAACACCTTAAGATTGCCTCTTAGGGTACCAGGGAGACATCACTTGAAGAGGCAAGTCTCAGTATTGGTGTAGAACCTGCCTCCCTATCTGCTGAAATAGAACAGCAAAGTTGCAATCAATTGCTGAAAGGGGAATATTTTGCAGGTTTTTCTGAACAGTCCAATAAGTAACTGAGCCCAGATGCCACAGCAGAATCCAAAAGGTCAGGGCAGGTGGGGATTTGATTTTGATTTTCATAGGAACAAAAAACATCTAGAAAATTTAGCTCTTAAAATTGTATCTTTGTTTTTTATGAGAGTTGAAACCATGGTCTGGGAAATGATTTAATGGACAAGTTGGATGAGACCTTTCTCCAGGGCCTATAAATTTTTGCTTTGCTTTAGACAAATCCTTACACAAGTACCTTCTCTAATTTTTGCACACCCCAACGGGTAGTGTCCTCAAGGGCAGAGAATATCTAATCAGCTCCTTAAATCCTTACACTTGAAAAATCCCTACTGGGATGGGCAGTTTTGGCCAATAAGGATGGCACTTTTAACTTCCAACTGTGATTTTTGGCAGTCATGACCTGGTATGTGGAAAGTCAAAGGAAAGGCTACAAATGGCTCCTGATGAGGGACCCTTTGGATGCAGCATAATCCACTGCCTTGGCATCTTGTGATGAGGGGGATAAACCTGGATGGACACCAAAGCACTTGCAGACAGTGCTAATTACCTGAGGGCTCTGCTCTAGTGACCCCTGAGCTGAGGAAGGGGGAGAGAAAATCACTGCCATTCCACAAAAGACTTCTGAATTTTCCTACTCTGTTCCTCCTCCTGCCGACCATCTCCTCTCCTCTGGAAACACCACAAATGTGGAAGGTTTGCAGGTAAGTGAAGAGGAGCATAGCAAGTGACAGAGCCAGGGCTGAGCACACTACTCGCTGATAAACCTGGCCAAACCCTTTCCTTTCTGAAACAGAATCCCTGGAATGGATGTAATTAACAAAGAAACAGACAAAAACTACCACTGAATGAAATTTAAGCATCAGCAGACCACAGCACAGCCAGGAAATACCTTGCCTTCATCCTCAATTCACACCATTTTCTGCTTCTATTTCCTGTGCAAAATTATCACTCATTCAGAAACTGCTGCCGGGGGGGGCGAGGGTGGGGGGTGGATGCAGAGTGGCTTGGGACTTCATCTGACTTTGCAGAAACATCAAACAATTATCTCATTTTGAGGTGGCTCTCTGGAAACATGTAGTATAATGCACAATATTGGGGGAAAATAGCAGTTCTGTGGGATGCTTCCAGCAATACCCAGAATGATGAGTATTACTGGGGGAGGAAAAATCGATGTGATTCTAGGGGTAGTGGGGGTGGAGGTGTCTCTTGCAGTACCCAAAAAGATACATACCACTTGAAGAGACCAAAATCTGCATGATTTCCATGAGGATTTCTGGAAATACCCGGCACAGCACCGAGCTGTGGGATTCTGTGGGGGACAGAAGGGGACGGGAAACTGCGTGGTTCAGGGGCGGGGAGGGGGGCCGGACCCCTCTGACAGCACCCCGAGTGATGCACACAAGTAGCGGGGGGACCAGGAAGGACAGGGCCCCCTCGCAGCACGCACCGGGGGGCGGCAGAACGAGACAAGTAACTCCCAACAGACACCGCCGGGGCGAAAGCGCGGAACCCCAAACTGCGAACGGCGAATTTCCGCGGCTCGGCGGCACACCGTCCCCGAGCCAGATACACACAGATACACGCACACAGGCGGCGGGGCGGGAGCGGGAGCGTGCACGGGAGCGGGAGCGTGTACACGAGCGCGC
>VYZP01014660.1:2187-38027 GCA_013400635.1 Hypocryptadius cinnamomeus | reverse complement strand
TCCCCTCCGCCGGCGCGCAGCGCGGGCCCCGCCCGGCGCGCTCCCGAGCCGCGCGCGCTCCCGCCGGGATCCGCGGCCGCCCCGGCAAGGGCCGGGAGCCCCGAGGGGATCCAGGGGTTTATTTTGCCCTGGGTTTCCTCCCTCCCGGCGGGGATGGGGCTCCGGGGGCCGCGCGAGCCCCTCTTCCAGGGAACTGCCCCCACCGCGGATTCTCCCGTCCTTGCCGTGGGCTCCTGAGGCTGCCGTGGTTGTTCGCCACGGCCAGGTGTGCGGGAGTCTAATGAGATAATTAAATTCTGGCGGTTCTAGAGGAACTTTCACTTATGTGTTCTTTTTTTTTTTTTTAATTTTTAAAAAATTTTTCTTCCTGGAATACCCTTTTTATGCTAACACCAAATGCAGAGCTAAGCAGATATACCCATCCCATTCCTTCCAGCATCTTCTCACATGGTAAAATGATTTGAAGCAAAAAGAAACTAAGTTGGGGAGAGGGTTAATACCTCTGCAGCTTTTGACGAAACATTTATCTTCTTTGTATTGATTTCTTCTCAATTTCAGCCCTTGGAGTGATGCCTTTCTCTCTGGTTCTGATATATAGCTGCCGGTAATTACATCTAGAAGGCAGGCTCCAGGAATGCTGCAGGAAAACAAGCCCTGATGTTGGTTTAATATGACAGTATTGTATGACTTGCTGATTTAGATCAGCGGTGTTTGAACCAGATAATATTTGCATTATGGTTCGAATATGAAGATGGATGCAAGCAGAGGGTAGCAGGACGCTTGCAGAGTGTTGGTAAACTCTTTAGTGCCAGAAGCCATAAAACAGCTGTGTAATACTCGGGAATGTTTCAGGGCTCTTTGTTGCTAAAGGTTTGCCTGGAAAGCAAACTGTTTTCCAGAAAGGCTTTTATGCCTTTAGTTTTTGTACAGAGCTACCATGTTAGAGCTCGGTGCTCGCTGGCTCCCGTGAGCTCTCCTCTGAAGAGCAGCAGTAGCTGCTGCGTGCAGCCAGGGCTGCGAGTGAAACATCCTGATCAACGGGGAGCCTCCCACTCTGATCCCGCACTTCAGAGATGCCCGAGGCAGGGAAGCTGCAGGGAGGATCTCTGTGGGCTATAACAGGACATTGGTGCTGACAACATCCAATGGCAAATCATCGGAATTTGTGTTGGCAGGGAATCCCGGCCAGATATTAACCATTTAGTACCTACCACAAATGTTTCTGTACCTTTTCATAGCATTTTCTAGAGAGGTTTAAAGAAGTAAGGTATTTGTCAGCTTGGTTTTAATTTATAAGCATCATTCTTCCCTCTGTTTCGTATCTAGCTCCCTTTAAATGGAAGAGAGGTCACTACTTGTTTTCTCCCCTGCAAATCACTTTACTTTGTGAGGAAACATAATAGCTATTCTTTTCTTTGTTCAGTAACAATAAATGAACCATGTAGAAAATAAGTCTTTGCAGTATTTCTTTGTTAGTAGTGTAGTAATAGGGCTTCACTGTTTAAGTAGGTATTTTTGTTGCTGTTCCTTTGGTTGCAGTAAGTGAAAGGAGTCACTCTGGCAAAAAAAATATGTGGGTAAGGTTTTCCTCTTTCTGAACTGTTTAGTGCATTTCTCTGTGGGCCTGTCACTGGTAATTACATTGGTTAATAAATCAAACCAAGACAAGGTAAGAGAGGTTGTTTTCATGGAGTCTGTTTGCTTATTAATCTAAATTCACAGTACCAAATATCAGTAAGACATAAATATTAGCATTAAGGTGATATCCTTACTATCTGATTTCTTGGCTCTTTGCCAAGAGAGAGTAAAATTTTTTTGTGAAGGAAAAGGTACATATTTGTGCAGTTCTTAGCTCTTCTTTGACATTCCTGTCATCTAAGGAATGACAATTGCTACCATTTTCTTAGGCTAGATGCATAAATAAAAGTGATTTTCTTGAGTCTAGATTAGCTCTTTGGTAATGAATCAAATTGTTGCTAACCTGGTAACTGCCTAAATGGGGTTTTGGATTTTGAGTCTTCACAGACCTGAGCTGAGAGTTAATTTTGCATGTAACTGTCTTCTGCTTGGAGGAAAAATTATACTGGGAGCTATGCCTTATGAACTAAGTAAATACTACTTCAGATATTTCTAAAGGTACAGAGAAGACTGGCTTTGTCTAGTGAAGACTTTACAGAGGAAGGTGCATTGTGCACGTAGAGAAATACGGAATGTACAGGAGAGGGCCCTCCAAGACTTTATTTAGTCCTGTGGCTTTTATGAAGATGACACTTCGTACATTTTAATTATCCCTTATTTTCAGTGCTGTTTCAAAATACGTTACAGGAAGTTGCTAATGGGGTCCTTGCAGATACAGACAGTTAAGTGAGCCTTCCCAGGCTGCAAGAGCTGAGCTTGTGATTTGCTTCTTGGGGGGGAACTCAAGGGAGAGCTTTGCTGTCCCTTAGCAGGCTTGTGGCTAATGGGGGCTGGACCAGCTTGCAAAAGTCTTCAAGTAGTCACAGGAGCTGTCTGTGCTAGCAGCCAGAGGAAAAGGCTTCCTAAAGTTGGGAGGGAGGAAGAGGTATCACAGAAGGAAAGGATTTTAGTGCATTCCAAAAAAAAAGAAAGGAACACAATTTGAGGGTAACTGGAATTCCCTCAGTCATATTGCAATATCTACAAAGTTTGTATCCAGGCTGGGGATGTTGCTCTGCTTGGAAGAACAAGGAGGATTTTTTGCCTGTGTGTTTGAGTTAGGATTTATTTTATTGCTCTGTTATCCCCTATACCCTCTCTTTTTTGTCTAGGAAAGGAGGATGTGAGGGGTTCTGATCCTGTTCAGAAAAGGGGTGTCTTAGAGCACTGATGGACTTCTGTGAGTCAAGCAGAGATGCTGTGTCCTTCACCTGTCCCATCTGCATCCACACTGGAAATCTTTGTGGAACAAATAAATCCTGCTTGGTACCATAAAAAACCACTGGAAATCACCTATTGATTCAATAGGGTGATGGTTTCACTCGCAGTTCCTGGGTCTTTGCAGGGACAAGTGTTGGCTGTACTGTTATCAAGTTCTGTAAGTTTAATAGTTGGAATTTGTTTCCAATTACAGAAAAGACAGCTAACAGCTCTATCCATCTTATAATCAGTGCTCAAGGACTAACATACTTACAGTTTTCTGAAATAAATGTTATTAAAGTTGACTCTAATTTAAATGTTCAAGTTTCATGGTTAAATTAAGGAATGACTTCAAACTATTAATCTCAACTGTCCTTGGAAAAAAGTGCTAATCATTTGGTTGCTGCTTTTTAGCAGCCAAATGAACATGTGGCATGATGTGCTCTGAAGCCTAAGGGTCTAGTAATAACACTGTACTTTAGCTAATATATAACTTTAATCAGAGAAATTATGAAAAAAATGAGCCTGATTTCTGTTAGCCCAAGTTATTGTGCATCCATTTTTATAGAGTTGCTCCTGTGTGTTGATGAAATTGTAGTTATTTATGTTTATGTGCCGTGCTACTTTAATTCTAAACAACAATTCTTAAGTATTTTAGGAAGTGGAAGCTTACCAGACAAATGTTTTTAAAAATATGGAGTCATCTGAGGATTTAGCTATGCACCATATGGGTTAATTTATGGTTTATATATTCCTTCTGGGGACTGCTTGCTGCTTTAGGTGTCTAAATATCTTTATCAGGTTTTCCCTTCTTCATGTCAGTGTTTTCTCCAAGTGAATATTGTGGATCTGCATCTTCTTGCACAGGTTGATGGGAACATAACTTCACAGATTGCCAGGTACAGCCCAGTTCCACCAGGGACTATCAGTTTTGTGATCACATGCATGGGTTGGAAGCAAAGCAGAGAAGGAAGATGTACATTAATGCTTCCTTTCATCCTGAGCAGAAGAACCTGGGGTGTGGCCAACTGGAGGTGCCCAACTAGAGAATAACTTTTGATGAAAGCAGCTAGTTTTCATGTTTGTGTGTCCATAAACCTTTAGAGAAAAAAGAAAAGCACAGCAAAATGATCCTTGAGTGCTGAATGATAATTTTTCTGTTACTCAGTATCTTGCCCTGATGATCATGTTATCTGTTTTGCAGGATACAGATGACTTGCCCCAGGGCAAATGAAATTGGTTTCTTCCTTTCTGTGGTGCTAACAGGTCCTCCAGTGCTCCAACGTGATCTCAGCCCACTTCACTGAGGACAAGTGTGCTCTTGAATGAATCTGGGCTGCACTGGTTGTGTCCCCAAGTGCTTGCATTTCAATGTGCACTCATCTTCTTGAGGCACAGCTGCCAGGACACAGCAGATTCCAGCTTTATGCCTCGAGCTGTCACATATTTGTGGCCTAAGCAGAATCTCTTCCCACCCTGAAAGTGAACAGATGAATTAGGGAGCAGATTGCAAGCACAGCAATGATGCTGCTGAGATACTCCATGGATATTGCTGTTCTTGTCTCATTTTTCC
This sequence comes from Hypocryptadius cinnamomeus, assembly GCA_013400635.1. Classification (NCBI taxonomy): domain Eukaryota; kingdom Metazoa; phylum Chordata; class Aves; order Passeriformes; family Zosteropidae; genus Hypocryptadius; species Hypocryptadius cinnamomeus. The sequence goes on along the minus strand of VYZP01014660.1, from coordinate 33,577 downwards.
TTTCCCCTGGTATTACTCTGGGAAGCTGGAGGAAACAGTGGTGGGAATAAACTCTCTGCTTTGGAGGAGGGGGAGTGAAGGCACAGGGCAGTAAGGGAGCTCAGGAGTTCATGCAGTCACTGTGTTTTGCTACACTGAATGGCTCACTTTACAGCAATTTGAATTAGTATTCAAGTGAACTATGGTTAGAGTAAATCAGTTACTGTATGGCCTTTTGTTTTTTTTCATGTGGTTTTACTATGCATCTCCAAGTTTGCTTGGGAGTTGAAGTACTAGTGCTCTTAATTATCAAGTCATTTGAATAATGATGAACAATTTTCTAGAACTTAAAACATGTCTGCACCATGCACCTGCCAGCAGTACTGGCACATAACATCTCAATTGATGTGGGTGTTGCAGTTTTTCCATGCATAAATGCTGCAGTGATGCCTGATAGATGTTTATCCTGTCCAGTGCCTGCTTTGAGGGACTTTGCATTCATAGTGTGGGGACCTTTCTAAAGAAAATCTAGGTGTTTTGAGACTTGGATGCTTAGCTTAGAAAAGCTCCTTTGAAAAATCCTTTTCTCTGCTTGCAGCAATATAATGAATGAAATCTTGAGCCCTGAAGAGCTGCAGTGGTATTTAGGAGCAAAATGCAGGATGTTATTTGGTCTTGTGGCAGCTGCTTTGTTCTTTTTTTGAAATAAAATGTGCCTGTCTCTGTGACAGAGTGCTGTTAAAAGTTCTGTTGGGAGTCAATTTATTCTGCTGACAGGAAAGGAAAGCTATCTGGTAACTTCTCGCAGGCAAAGTGAAGACTCATTCAGTTTTCCCACACCTCACTCTTTCCATCTTCTGTCCTTGCAGGAGGCTTGCAAGAGGCACAGAAAATGCTATAATACTTGCTTTAACCAAAGCAGTGCCTTGCCCTTGTCTTGCTCCTGTAAAAATATCTACTTGGATTATTGTTTTTTAAGTCTGAAGTCTTAGACCTGCAGTTCCTTGGAGAGGTTGTCAGTCTGGTTGATGACCAATGTTGGTTGTGCCAGAGTGGAAGAGGACTTCAGTGTAAGAAGAGGTAAACACTGACTAAGCAGGATATGATGGTAATGTTGTGCCAATGCACTGTAAAAGTAATTTTTCCACTGCAGAGGTAAATAAAAACAGTTCTGTCCTGACCTGTGTTGATGGGCCTCAGCTGAAAGCAAATGACTTTGTTTTGGTCTGTACATTTCTTTGGAACAAGAATGTCCCTGAAGTAACTCCCATCACTGAGAACCACTGTCTGCTTTTGTGTCAGTTTGGTGTGCTCAGAACTGCTTCCCCGAATAATTTTTTTCCCTTTCCCCACCTCCCCTCTCCCCTTCTGGATTTTACAAGAATTTGGTTTGTATCTTAGGAGGTGGTGAAGTTTGTGATGCATATCTCAAAATAAATAGGTTTTGACAAAGAGCTTTTTAGGGCAAGTTTAGTGATTTTTTTTTTTTTTTTTACATATGTTTCTATTAAACCTCTGTTTTGTGGCCTCAGTGTGAGGCTTGTGTCTGGCCATCCCTCCCCATTCCCAACCCCCTGGAAACAATAAAGATACCTAGTAACTTTCAAATAATTAAGTGCAGATCTACGTTGCTATCAAAATTGACTTTAAGGATTAAATTTTTATAGACTTTCATTGACATTTAGATTACTAAGGTGCTTTTAGACTTCTGGAGATTATGGTATAGATTTACTGCAGTCAGAGTAGAAATGAGGGATTGTGCAGCATGTCTGTCTCTTAAACATTCCATCCATTCACTGGGTAGGCAGAGAGAACCAGTTGAAAGTCTCTTCTTGTTGGCCTCCATTCTACTTGTAGGTAGTTGGCTTATTATTGTTACAGTGCAGTAGCTTGTGTATTTTGTATTTAAATCCATGCTTAAAATGCAACTAAAATTTGCCTGTTGACAGCAGTTGCATCATATTTTAATTGGTGAGAAGTGCTAATGGAGTGTTCAGGTTCTAAAATTAGTTGTTTATTTTTCCTTCTTTGCCCAAGGGTTTTGCATCAGATTATATGGTTTCTGTATAACTGTTTGTGTTCTGAAGTGACACCTTTGTACAGTTTTAGCTATTTAAGTAAGTGTTAAAAGTTTGTGCTCAGTGACAGCAGTTTCAGAAACTGTGACTTTTAAAATTGTTTCTTACTACATTGTTTATGCATTGCAAAGCGCTTCCCGCCTGTTTACTGTGAATTAATTCATTGTTATATTTGCAAACTGGGGGTGCAAACTGTGCAAGTTCTGTAATTTCTTCTCTTGGTGCAATGGCAGAGCCTCAGCTGCTGCACACCACCATGGCACAGCTGCTGCTGCTGTGGCAGCTTTCACCAGGTGAGGATTTGTCCCATAACCCTCATCATGACATTATTCTGAAATACAGCTGTGCTTGCTATTGTCAATATTCCCTTTGGATGGCCTGGTGTCAGAGGGGTGCTGTTTTAATACTGTCTTTACACTTCTCTGAACGTTTTTCTTTTGCTGTGTGGTGAAATGCAAAGCCACCTCCTCGTATGAGTCTGCCTGTGGTGAAGCAGAGATGTCCAGTCTGTCCATTAAAATTCCGGCTTTCTGGAGGATGCTTTATCACATGTATTAGTCCTTGGAATTGTTGTCATTTGTCTCTTTTAAATCAGTTATTTGTTTGGTGCCCATTTTGAAATTATCCCAAACTTCTTTCTGTGAAAAAAGTCGTTACCAAAATAAATAAGCCACCAAAAAAAGTGGTGCTTAAATTACTGAATATCAAGCTATAAATATGCAACTTCTTTAGCAACTGTCTCTTATCTGTTTTGCCTTTCTCTACTAGTTTAAAGAGCCCTCTGATATTTTGTTACCATGTGAGTACTTCCACATTAGGATAAAAGCATGTTACAATGTCCTGATTAACCCAGTGACCTGAGCCCCACAAACCCTTTGTCATGAGATTTTATCCAGTCCTTGAATAATTTTTTGTTGGAGTATTTTGCTTTTTTTTGCTTTTCTCTAGGTTTTTTCTTTTTCTTTAGAAAGGTGCACACCAGAACTGAACACTGGTCTTGTTCTTATTATGTATGTGCAGTGCTATTGCCCTTTCTGTTTGTCCAGGGATTTTCAGTGGCCTATTTTTCCAGTGCAGCAAGGAAGCTCATGTTGATTGTTTGCCTAGTATGACTTCTAGATCATTATTGGAATCAGTGCTGAACAAAATACTCTGCTGTTCAGTGGATGTGACCTGGATCACTGATTCTTAGGGTTTCTAACTTTATTTTCATAAGCTCTTCAAACTAATTTTTTTTTCCCTTTTTAAAATTTTTTTTTTAATGTGGCTTCAATGCTGCTATAATGGGAATTTTAGAAATAGAAAGAAAAGCTTAAGTCCTCTGCAGTCTTAGTGTCTCAGATAATTTCTTCTAGTTTTGTTTTTCCTTTCTAAGCCCAACAGTTTTTAAGAGAGTATCAATCCATGCATCCTCTAGCAGTCCAGGTGATGTGGAGCTATCTAAAGAGTGTAACTCAGGCTTTGAGTTCTGTCAGACGTGGTACACTGAAGGTTTCACCCAGCTCCAGACCCTGCCTGTGACCTTCTGGCCACACTTATCCCCCTGGTGTGCTGACCCATGATGAGCTCCATCAGACACCTGGAGTGGGCATTGCAATGTGGTGCCATCCCAAGGAGGCAGTGCATTTCCCAGGAATGTGGGGGAGGGTTTGCTGTCCATACCCTCACTCTGGTACTGTTAATGGTGCTGCTGGTTTTGGTAGAAAGTGTTTCTTTTCCTCCTCTGCTGGAAGTGGGTGGGGGGACTGGACACTGAGGTGTTTGCAAGATTTTAGACCTGCTCTGTTGCTGTGACCCTGTGCCCATTAGGGTGGCTGTAGGGACACAGTCTGGGGTCATTGGGAGTGGGGCTGGCCCAGCCTCATCCCCAGTGGGCACAGCTGTGAGGAGCAGGTGAGCAGCATTGACAGCAATGAGCCATGGAGTGCCCAGGGGCACTGACCAACCCCCAAAGGGAGCAGAGGGCACACAGGTGCAGTGCATTAACAGGAGGGTATAAAAAGCTGGGCTAAAGAACAAGAGGGGCAGATGCTTGCAGCCTTCTGAAGTGGTTTGGTGTTACTCTCTATGGGCAGCTGTCTGAAGCCTTCTGATGAGGTATGGTGTTACTGTGTTTGGGGGAATGCTTAAAGCCTTCTGAAATTGTGTGGTGATACTCTGTGTATCGTGGCCATCTCAGCTGTGACAGGTGACCTCCCTTGAATGCTCTTAGCTTTTTACCTTGATTGTGTCTGGTTAGCATCATGTGTCAAATGGTTACAAACCAGTCCCTTCTTCCTCAGCTGATGTTATCTGGGAAGAGCCTGGGGTATGCAAAGGGATGTGAGAAAGTGGAGAGATATTTATGACAAAAGGGGAGAGGGAGACCTGCCTTCCAAATATAGGAGCCTTCACAAAAACCAGAGAAGACTTGATGTGTACCTACCAGGTAATGCTGGCTCAAGTTCTGGTGTTCTGAAAGGATCATAAATCATGCTTGATTGATCCTGATGCTCTGGTGTGCTTCAGGCAGGCCCTGGCAGTGCATGCTGTCTGGAGAGCAGAGAAGAGTGACCAGGCAGTTTGCCAGGAAGGTTTTAATTAGCCTTTAACATGATGGGCTGGATGGCCGTCACCAGAAGTCCCTTCTAGTGCTGTTCTGTGCTGCACACACTCTTCCTATGCACCCTGAGCCCTGCCCCGTGTCTGTGCTGGCTCTGGGGGCTGGAGGGCAGTGGATCAGAGCTGCTGCAGCCTGGAGGTGCAGGCTCCTGTGCAGGGATGGGCAGCGTGGTGCTGATTCTGGGACTTGCTAGAGCGTGAAGCCTGTGAGTAATGGTAATGGGAACGTATTTCAATTTGTAACCCATTCTCCTGTATCAAGATTGGACTACTTCTATTCTGTTCCACATGTGCATCACTTGGGGAAACATGCTGATAGTACTAAACATTTAATTGCTTCTCTTGATTTTATTTGTAAATTAGGATCTAGAGGATCTGTAAGGAAAAAAAAAACTCCAGAGCTTAATTGGACAACATTTTAGAGTCGCTAAAGAAAAAGAGAACGTAGCTCTCCAGCTTTTGGAGCTGAGACAAATGCAAACTTATTTATTGATCCATACATATGATATCATATTTTAACTACTGTCTAAACTGGAGGTCATCTCTATACTCGATTGCTTAAGAATCTGTCTGTCTTATCACATCTTGTACTCATTTATAGTTGTTTCCATTTCTGGCTTTGTTGGAGAGACAGCTAGTGTTTCAACCTAAATTAAAATCAATAAGAAGCAATTTCGTTTGTTTTTTAACTACTAGAGCAGACTTTTTTTTTAAGTGAGTCTCTGTATGTTCAACTAAGTCACTTGGCTCTTTCCGTCAAGATAATTGCCAGGCCTCATTAATTCCTAATTTTTGCATATGTAGGAATTGGTTTATTTTCCAATGTACCTAACAAAATGTCAAATATGATTTAAAAATAAGCACTTACTCTAAGTCATCACTGGGAAATAAGTGCAGTAAAAAAATACTTGGCAGCTAGAAGTAGTTTAAAAATATCTTGGGGGCTGTAGTGAATGCTGAGACCCTGGAGTCCTGCACTGGCACTGTAGCTCAGGCTTTCCCTGGCACATTGGGCAGTGATCTGCAGGGATGACTTCCAGTGGAAAAAGCAGAGTCTGGGTCTCTGTGCTTTCAGTCTTTGGCTAGGATATTTCTGCATTATGCCAATTCATGTAAGAAGCTGTTGTGTTGTCAGCTGGCTTTTACCCCACAGGCAGCAGATTGCCAGCAATAACAATTACCCTGAGTCAAATTCAACATGGAATTCACACTGCAGCAGTGCTGGGGCTTCCCAGGTAAGGCAATGGTGAGCCATCATGTAATATTAGAGAAAATACCTGAAGGCAGTGCTCTGATGAAATGTCCAAAAGAGGAAGTGTTGCTGCTCTTGTGAGCTGATCACAGGGTGATCAGGGTGACAAGGAAATCATCCTTGGTGGTTTGCTGGAAAGGAAAATGCCTGTGTTTTTTGTCAGGTGGTTCTTTGGGTTGCTGTGATCTTGCTCAATGCTTCTTGTAACTTAAGAAATGTTTAAGAATTCCTGGAATGCTTAATTCTGAATACAAGAACCTTTTGCTTGGTCTAAATCTCATTTCCTGTTTGACCTTCTTTTGAAGTGCCCAAGTGTTATGAGATACCTGTTACTTTAATTTCTTGGGTTCATTTTTCTCTCACCTTTTCTTTTCCTTCCGCTTGCTTTGATTCAGATACATTCATGAGTTAAGGAAGAGGGCAAACCAAGGGCAAAAAAAGGCAGATCTGGCTACCTTGGTAATCAAAGCAAGAGCCTGTTCTCTTAAGTTAACAGCTAAAGTAGTGTTTTGTAGGAACAAAACATAATTAGTAACTAGATGACATGATGAAGAGCACATCTCCTTAACCCTTGGAGGCAGCATAGGAGTTGTGTGTGGATTTCTTGAATTTGGTAACAAAACAGCAACAGCTAATTAGTTAACTAATAACTTAAAACCACACAGCAATTCATGTTTATGTGCCAAGAAACCAGCTGTGTTTAAAAATCCATAAGCACACCTGGGATCCAGGGATATAGGATAAAAGTGACTTGTCCACACCCTAGTGACACCTACCTTAAGTGAATCCCAAGCCATGGCTCAGTGTAAGGAGTAATACATCACAGCACAAACAGATGCTCTGCCAAAAAGGCAATTAATACTTCATGTCAAGCACTATCTGCATGTTCTGTTTTCCTTATTTCATGCTATTAAGCAGTGTGACCTTTTCTCTTTCAACAATTAGTTTCCAAGGTGAAACCAACTTAGGAAGAAAATGAACTTTTTTCGTTGGCTCTGTGGAGTGTTATAATTTCACAGTAGTCTTGATTACACCTTCACACTGTACAGTTCTGACTTCTGTATTGATCAATGACTCTTCATTCCTGTAGTTTGAGATTGCATTCGCCCCTTCACTTGTGTATTTTGGAGACACGGTCAGGCATTTTGGGTGCAGAGACAGATGAGGTTTGTAAGATGCTCACTGTCAATGAGTAACAACTCCAACTTGTCTCATTTGCACCCTATTAGTAACAAGTTCACTTGCTAAAAAGCTGAAGAGCAGGACAGAATTATTGATGTGCCTGACAGTTGTGCTTTCAGTTGAACTGAGGCTATGAGCACTTCATTTGTATAATGAAGCAGCAATCTTTCTTTGCAAAACCAGGTGTTTCTAAACTATGTACATTATGAGACATAGGCCTTACAGTTTGATTTTTACAGTCTCTCTGCTTCTGATTTGCCTTTTTTGCTTCTCTTTGTGTAGTAAAGGCCATCCTGGAGTTTGCTACTTTCAGTTGGATTCATTGGACGTTGTGTTGAAGCATGTGGACCTTACTGAAAGTGTTCTTTCTTGGTGAGGTGGACATGAAATACATGGCTTTGGTGGACACCATTTCCACTGGCTGGCTGGGGCATGCAGTACTGGGTGAAATAAAGGATCAAAGCCCGGGGTAGTGTCCTGTGTCCTGTCCATTTACCTTTCCAGTGCTCTGGAAAGCTGATGAACTATCCAGTGCTTCCCTTAGCACCTTTCACTGACTTTTGTTGTGATTGATACAAGCAGCATCAGCAAAAACTGGAGCTTTCTGCCTGCCCTTGCTGTCTGTAGGCATGTGCTCTGTGAGAGGCCTGCTCACTGTTTGTGTTTTATGATGTGACTCTGCTGTTCTGCCTTCCAGGATGACACTGCAGTGATGCCAAGGTGGCTGTGAAGGAGCTAATGCTGTGGGTTTGGATATATAACCAAAAAGAGCTCCAGAGACCTTCAGCTGGACTTCTGAGGATAATGCAGTATTAGTGTCTTGAGTATTTGCAGCATCTCATAGAAATACCTTAGACTGAAAAATTGTATATTATTCAGAGCTATCAATAACTTCAGAGAGCTGCTTTGCTATTTCTTTGTCCTTTCATTTGTGTCTGTCTTCCACTAATGGCTTGTTCTGATGGTCCCTGATTGTGTTTGCCGTGTGGGTTCCTGAGTCGTTCTCCTTGGCTGCAAAACCAAACCCAGCAGGCTGTGCAGTGCTGCCTTCCTGAGCATTGAGCTGGCCTTGCTGTAGGCATTTGCCTCCCATCTGCAGGAATCCTCCCACTGGGACTGGGGACTCCTTTCTTTGCCCTGTCCCTCTCTGGTGTAGCTGGGCCTTTACACTCAGCAGGGCTTGCTGTCCAGCCCTTAGGAGGGCTGCAGGAGGAGTTTGGGTTCCTGGGTTTATGGCTGTGGGTAGCTCTGTCATCCATCCCCCTGGAGCACTTTTCCAGACACCTGGACCTGATTTCTCAGGTATTTATCATCTCTGGGAAGGAGGATGCTCTGATGTTCTTGGATCGCTGTCTGATACTGGAATAGGTTTCTTCTATTAGTAGAGCAGTAGGTGGAATATGGAATAGAACAAATATTCAGCAGATATTGTAGTAGTAGAGTAGAACTGACTTTTCACTGGGGATTCATAATGTGTGTCTGAATCCATGATTAGAGACACCATCACACAGTCAGCTTGGCTTTTTTCTTTAAGTATAGTCCTGTCCAACCAAGTAACGAGGCTGTTTTATAGGGCAGGAAACCTCTTTGGTGTGTGATACTGAAGGCAGATGGCTTTGTGATTCCTTTGGCTGAAGTGTCTTTTGCTGTTACTTTTCTGTTGACTTTGAAGCCAGAATTGTAAGTAAGTGTCCAAATAAAAACTGGTAACAACTGTTAATTTTGCACCAGGGTTGAAGTGGTGGAGAAAGGCTACATTACACAGAAACAGGTAGTTGGTTACACAGAACTATTGGTTTTGGTCTTGAAAAAAGTCCCCCTTCAGGCAGTGGAGATTTCTACCTTGAGTATGATGGTGCAACATCAGATGCAATCTGACTGGTGAATGATTTATTGCAATGTTGACAAGAACAAACTTATCTACCACAGGCTACGTTGATAGAGGACAATGATATTTCATTGCAGTTTCTTCCCTGAAAAGCTACAGTGGCATTGATGTTTTATGGTTTACATGTTGCTTCATCAGTTTGGGCAGCTCATGTCATGGAAGGGAAATGTGTGGAGTTTGCTTGTTTTCAAACACTGATGCCTATGGACACGTTTTTTTGCAATGAGGGAAAGCAGTGAAGAAACAAGCTATTTGGACAATCATGTTCACAGCCAGATTTCTCCCTTTTTCTGTCTAGGCTCTATTTTGCCAACTATGTATTTTCTTTAATGTTTCAAGAAAAAGCAGTGGAAACAGTGGTAACAGAGTCTATGTAAAGTAGACACTGGTGTTCTAAAATCAGTTTAACATGCATTTTAATCTAAACTTCAGCTGTATTTTTCTTTACCACTGCTTTCCTAGTTCCTCTGTGTTTGGTGTTCCCAGGGGTGTTTGTGAGGCCCAGAATTCTCACTGTGGAATATGGGAGAATTCTGCAAGTGACAATTATAAGGAAATTGCATGAGCATAATACATCAGATCATAGGTGATTTGCTCAAGCATAAACAAGTTGAAAGGACCTGATGATAATTTTGTGGAAAAAAGTCTGAACTCTACCATGACTATGGGAGACTTTGTACTGGAGGATCTTAGACAGGATAGTTTCTGGTGTCCTGGTTTGAACCTTACTGTGAATAAAGCACACCTTGAAGAGTGATGGGCTGTGTTGCCCCTGAAGATCTCAGTGTCTCCTGATGTCCCATATCCCTGAGAAGGGCACCAGTGGACTGGGCTGGAGCTGTTCTTTGAGATGATGAAGCTGAACAAACATGCTAAAAATACCTTCTTAAATTGGCTTGTGTGTAACCAGCACTTCTCAGAGGACAGTCTGCATTTCCATCAGTTCCAGGATGTTGAACCTGGTTGAATTGCTCTAGCTTTTATTGCTGGGGTTGGATCTGACAGCTACAGAACAGCTGAATGTGGTACCCCATCCTTGCAGTGAAGTTGCCTGCGAGCACCTCACACCTGTGACTGGCAAACTGGACTCCTCTGCTCTCTTGTTAACCAAAGTCACTCCTGTTTAGAAGCAATTAAATTTAATTGAACTTGAACTATTTGGACCATGTTCTTCACAGTATACTTGTAAAACAGAGTCTGTTCTGGCTCTTTATGTTCCTGTGTCTTGTGTGTTTGGATGAAAAGCTCTGAGTAGGTGGCTGTGCTTTCTCCCTCACAGACTCTGGCTCAGCAGGGTGCTGGCAAAGTATTTGGTGGTGCTTTCAAGACTTGCTGCACAAGGGTGAGCAAGTGTGTGCCCAGGTAAATGCAGCCCAGGCTGACTGACCCAGGATGGCTTCTCACTTTTGTGGCAAGGGAGGAGGTCAGTTTTCTGTGCTGCAGCTTGTTGTGCTTAGCTCAGCTGAGGTATCAAATAGCCAGACTTCCCCCTGCCTTAATCTGTGTAAAGGCAGGGTGAGAGAGCAGCCAGGCCTTCTTGCCCTGGCAGTTGTATGTGCAGGTGTCAGCCTGCCTGATTTCTCTGCTTGGGAAGCAAGACAAGGAGAAGTTTGTGCTGCACAGCAACTGATTGAACTGAGTGGATCCCAGGTAGCTTGGGAGGACTTGGGTATCTTTGTGGGCAATGTTTATTGTGCCAGCAGATGTCCTTAGGGGCCCCAATGTCTTGCAGTGCTGAGTATGAGTACCCTGACAGTGAAGAAGAGAAGGTGTGTATTCTCCAGGGAGTCTTTTTTTTTTTCCCTTTAATGGCTTGAATTCCTTTTGGACACACCTGTCTTACCAGACCATGCTACACTTGAGAATAAAGGAGACTTTCCTCAGTGTTATCTGAGGTTCTCTGACCAAGGGGATGCTACAGCTACACCTTCACCCTTTGAGCTTCTCTGAGGTTGGCTGCAGCATGAATCTGGTTTGCTCTGGAGGTTCATAATCATGAAATCAGCATTGCTACTGAGCTGGTGGAATTTTTCAAAGAGGACAAATAGCAGTAGTCTTTCCATTTCTCTTTAATCAGATAACCTCTTCTGAGAGAGTCTGTGAGCTGGTAAACTGATATGCAGTGCCTGAGACAGATCAAAAATGATACAGCTGTGAATTACTGATTAGTTTCTGAAAAAGCAGTTCTTTGTGGTGTGTAAAATAAATTGTCTCTGTGTGATGGTATTGGGATGCTGTTGGTCATGCAATAACCATCTTCACAAGGCTGAGTTTTCATTTGAAAAGGCATCATTGTCTGTTAAATATTTGGGCATTTGTATTCCCCCAGAGTTGATCAACTATTTGAAATGCATTATCTCACAGTGCTGCCACAATTAAAGAATGGCATGCTCAGGTGAAAGGGTTTGTCTGTTTCATAGATTGGAGAGATATGCTCAGTGAAAATGAACATCCTCCCAAGGTTAAATTAGCTATTTAAAACTCCTCCAATTACAATCTTAGATAGAAGGATTTTTTATTTTTTTTTTTTACATGGATCAGAGTTAGCAGAGGACAAATGACATAATTGGAGGGGGAGACGGAGACTTCATACGTGCTTTCTTCTGAAAGAGTGAGAGGGAATAGACAATGCCAGGGAACTGCCTCAGATCTTAGTCCTTTCTGGTTGCTGTTCTCTCAAGCAGTCTTTGCAGGTTGGGAAAGAAAAAAGAGTAAGTGCTTGTGTAAAAATGTCCTGTGACTTCTCCCAGGTGTGCTATGTGGGGCTTGATGCTATCTGGCCTTTTTTTGTAAAAAAGTGACTCTCATATTGGGATATGTAAATAGTCTACTTTTACTCACACATAGCACAGGAGAATGTATTAGCTGGTGAGCTGAACTGACATATTCCTTTGTGCACAAGTTATAACAACTTCAATGAAAATTACACTCATAGAAAGAGAATGCACTCTGTTTAAATTAGATAAGGAGATTATGACAGAAAAAGATCATTGAATAAAGGGGTTTTAAACTAGCCACTGAAATAAATGCATGACTTCAAACTTTGTCCTGCCAGAATTTATTAATAAAACACAATGAGGCTTTTGGAATACAATGAGGACCTCTTCCTTTGAAGGTTACAGTGTAATTTGTGTAATTGTGTTTGTATAATTTGACTTCAAGATCTGTCCTTGTAATTTGGTAAACTGCAGATCTTGCTGCAATCTGCTGCATTTTTCTTGTGCCTCACATTGACGCATCTAATTGCCTCATAAGTATATACTCTGTTTAAAGCCATTGCACTGCCCTCTGGACCTTGAAAAATTCATCTTCTGGTGTGTAATGATAATCTGTGTGTGGATCTTATCTGTGCAGCATCTGGCCACCTTTGCTTGCTCCCTTGCTGAGCACACACAGCTAATTGCCATCCTGAATAACCTCGGTTTACGACCACACAGCTGAAGAGAGCTTACTGTATGATGCCTTAATTTCTCCCAGCTGCAGAATGCCTTCTCTTGGCAGGGGAGCCAGAACAGGGAGTCACAGCATCTTCTTGGAGCTGGCTGATCCTTGCTGAGAAATCCCCCCTCATTGTGTGTGTGGCACAGCTTCAGCTGGTCGTGTGCTCCGTGTTTCCTGCTGGAACGGGCTGTGAGTGGCTTTGGCCAAGGTAGTGATTGGTGTTGGTAGGGTGTGTGTGTGTAATTCTGAATATATTGTTCTAATGGTGCTCTTATTAAATGGGTTTTAAACTCTTGGGTCTTCTCAAGGTGTGGACTTGGAAAAAAAGTTACCATTTTGGTGCTACTTTGTTGCTGAATTCCTTTGAAATCAACACTCTGCAGGCAAACAATTCGCTTTCTAAGGCATTAATGCTTTGGGTTTGTTCACTTGGAGAGTCTGAGTTTGCTCTTGGCTGATGAAGCAGGGAGAAATTTTAAATCTGGGGTAAAAGTTCAAAACAGTGCTGAGGGAGATAAAACCAAATTGGATCAGAGATGCCTGTGGGAGAGTCGAGGGCAGAGAGTCGTGTTGAGGAGTTGAGTCTCTGAACTGAGTGCAGGCAAAGCTAATTTAGAGATGGGGTTTTGTTGTGTTACAGTAATTTCTCCAATGGCTTTACACAGCAGGGCCTGAAGAAATGGCTGTTGTCAAAACCACTGGAAACTTAAGATGTCTTTGAATCTTAAAATTACAGTGTTTTTTTTCTAATTATTTAGGAAAGACACCTCTTCACATATGTATTGATTCTTAAATGAATGGTATGAGACTTGAAAAGAAATTGTGTAATTTACAACTTATTTCTGCGTCCTTGGATTGAAATATGTGTAGAGTTCAGAGCAGAAGATGTTGAGTGAAGTTATACAAGCTTAATAAAAATAAACCTATACATGACTTTGCATAAATGGAGGAAAAATCAAAGGACTAACGAATTTGCATAGATAACATTTGAATTGTTAATTCATATTGCACTTCATTGCAAGGATGTAATTTTTAATTAAGAATAAAATGTGGTAGATATTTTAAATGGGAAATGATTATAATTGCAGATGGAAATTGAGGTAATGAGAACTGGTTTAATTAATTGTTAACATTTTTCTGTTTCACTTTTTTTTAAGGCTCGTGGTCTGTGGACATGGCATTTGTTTTGTAGATGTGTGTATTCAAACATATAATGATTAAGACATGAAATGTTGGCAGCAAACATGGTTTTGGTCTTAAGTTGTATGTATTGCTTGGGTGGATGGACATTGGGGAATCTTGTTAGACTGATTGTGATGTTTGTAGGATTGGTATGAAACTGAGGTATAAAAACTACTTCCAAAATGTCCTTTTTAAGCCATAATTATCTTTTACTGTGGATTTCACAGATGATACAAATACTTCACTGGAGACATTGAGGTTGTGTTTGTCCCCAGTAACCTTTGCCTTTAAAGTTCCCCATTGATGAATATGACAGCATTGACCTGAACTGAACTCCCCAAGGTTTTGTGGCTCTGTTGTGCTCAGTCTGTGATTTCCTGGCATGGTCCTTCAGGAAGCTGTGGGCAGCTCCTGGATGAGCTGGGCAGGGAGGGAAGGAGAACCTGAGTGAGCAGCTCCTGACATCAAAAATCCTCCACGTGTGGGGGAGGTTTTCTACAGCTCTGCAGAGCAGTGTGCAGGCAGGGAAGGAAAGAAGATGGTGCTGCTGGAGGCAGAGAAACTCCAGGTGTGTGCTGGAGCAGCCCTGCTGCTGTGGTGTGCCCAAGGGTATTTCACACAGCCTGCTCTGGGCACCACTGGATGCTCCCACTGCTGGAGAAGGTCCTTGGGCCCTGTGTGCACACCAGGCACTTTACCATTTCTTGTCAAGGTCTCTGAAGATTTACAGCCTTCTTTTTAGGGAGATGCAGTGTGAAAACTTAACAGAACAACCATTTCCTATTCATATTGCTGTGACAGTGAGGTAAAGAAAAATACTTGAGTAGATTCCTTAGAAGAGAGGTACTTCTGCCATTTGAAAACTTGGCAAACTTATTTATCAAGCTTAGAGCTCTGCGTTCAAAAAGGATTTTGAAGTGAACAAAATTAGTGTTGCCACTTATGTTAAGAAGCGCATATGAAGTCTCTGTCATCTTTGGTTGCAGAGGGACTTGGAGAAAACTACAATTAGCACTAATTGGCATTGTGTCTGGATCTTCTGTCTGTTGGTGTGAGAATGGCCCCTTGAAATGACTGGCAGGAACTACCTGCCTGCTCTAATTCCCTCAAGAGCTGTTCTGTTGCATTGCAGCCCATCACAAATGAAATGAGTGTTTACCAGAAGTGGCCAGCTAACATGTGCCTGAATTATCCATGCAGCACAGATGCTGAAATTCAGTGCCAGTTACTGAATGTGCTGGGTACTGGTACCTGTAATAATGATGGAGTATTTTTTTTTTTTTTTTGCTGACAAGTCTAGAGTTTTGACTCTTGCAGACATCGTTGCTCTGTGATGCTCCACAGAATGAGTGGAAGAGATTTGGCACACCAAGCAGTTGTCTAACATTTTCAGTATGTGGGGGTTATTTTTTAAATTTTGGAATTTTTGCCTTGTCACTTGGAAAGAAGCACTTTACCTGAAATCTGGCTTGTTATCCATGTTGGTCACGGGAAAAAAATTGTCAAATTAGATAAAAACTACATATGTAGAAAGACACATCCCTGCTTGGTTTTGGGAAAATATAATAGAAACCTAAAGAGTAAACTAGTATTCAGTAAAATGATAAAAGAGTTTACTTGAATGGCAATGTAGTGGGGTTTTTTTCCCCATCTGAAGTGTGCAACCAGAGATATGAAATATGTTAATGTCACTAGGGTAACACAGCTGATAGCAGTGCAGTCATTTGCATTTCTTCCCCTTTCCTTGTGTTTCTTTTTTTTTCCCTGAAGCACATGTGTTGGGAATTGAAAATGCAGTTTGCCTATTTTACACTGGCAGTAATCTTTCAATTTTTTTAATGTAAAAAATGAGTCCGCAAACATGAGCAGCCACTGATGTATGGGGCTATTGATGGAAATTGAATTTGCAAAGGGAAAATGGGATTTGGTTGTAGTCTGAAATGATAATGATGTAGCCCAAATGGATTTGTAATGGTCATTCATTCATTTTTTTCTGCAATTTTGTGGTTTGACAAAACATTTATGCAGGTGACTATGAAAGTAGTCCAGGTTCACTCTGTGTGGGAGTAACTAGCTAATGGCAAATAAAAGTATGCAAAGTCTGAGCTTGAGCCTGTGCCCACAGACTTCAATAGTGGAAGGATGGAATGCTGTGTTTTATTTTACTAAGGGGGGAAAGTGGTTGGGGCAGTGCTTCTTTGAGATCTAAGAACTAATGGAAGCAAAACATACCTTGACATAACTCTTAAAAGTGTATGGATTTGTAGGATCAACCTACTGAGTGCTTTATGTAGCACAACAAATGTATGAGAGACTTTGCACTGTGTCTGGATAAGCACAGACCTGGCCCTGAAGAATTTCCAGTCCAGCTATGCTTAAATTACTGTGCATTGCATTGAGCTGCTTGGTTCCTGTAAGCTTCACCTGTGTGACAATCCCCACCAGCCTATAGGCTGAATTTGGGGCTGTCAGTGGACTGCAGAATTTTTTTTTTTATATATCCTGGGTGTAGTTTTATGTGCCTTATGATAACATCTGTATTGTTCTGATTTCAGTGGAGCTCTGTCTTCCCTCCTGTGAAAGCAAAAGAATGACATGCCAGTGTTCATATGGTCAGAATAAACTGGTGGTGACAGGAAAATGATAATTTAATGGTGTGGATGGATTTTTGGCTTTGTTTTCTTCTTGTTTCTATTTTTTCCTTCTTTTTATAGGCCAGTGAACGTCACACTTGTAAACTGCCTTCCATTTTAACCAGTGTATAGTCCTTGTTAAATGTTGTATAATTTAAAAGTATGAATAGAAGTAATTATGGAGTATGGGAAAAAGTGCTTCTGGCTTTATAAATATATCCCTTTTTATAAATTCTTTCCATTTAAAATCATTACAGCCAGTGGTTGAGATGCAGAGGCCCATGTGTACATGCCCATGTAATGGACTCTGATGGACTCCCTGGTTCCTTCCAGTGCAGAACATTCTGTGAATCTGCTCCTCCAGCTGCAGGAGACAGAAAGGGAGCACATGGGGAAAAAGGGCACTGATTTACCTGTAGTTAACATTGCCCCTGTTTTCATCATGCCACTGATTAAAGCTGGAGCTTTCTGACCCAGAGCTTGGCTTTAACGCTCTAGAGCCCTGGTGGGGCTGTGCTGGGGGGAGCAGGGCTGGCTGGAGCTGCAGGAAACCTCCCATTGTCAGCAGGATCCCTCAAGTATTTCCTGCAGTGTAACTCCAGCTGCTTTGGCTACAGGCCTTACTGCCTTTGTACTTCTTGAAATTTTTTTTTTTTTTTGTAACCACTCCATGAATGGTCCTGATGCAGAAAAGGCTGTGAGCATCATAAATCTGTTTATTTTAATTGGCTTTGCTATCCTGAGAAGCTCAGGGCAGAGCTAGGTGGCTCAGAGGGCTGTGGGTGGGGTTTGGTTTGTTTAAATTTCAGTATTTGGAAGCTGCTGGTTTGTTTTAGAATCAAGCAGGCTGGATTGGTTTGCCATCCCATTTGGGTGAACAGTTTGGGGCAGAGACTGCTCCTCTGTCAGCATCTGCAGACCCTCCCAGAGCCTGGAGTACTGCAGCACTATAAATAGCATTAAGGGACAGCACTTCTCCCTATCTCCTTCCTCTGTGAATAACAGCAGCTTTTTATTGTTGTTTTTCATAATTTAGGATTGGCTGCTAAACAGGCTGATTTCTTCCCATGGTACAGTAATTCATGTTTCTAATGCAGAGGTGTGAGACTACCCAGACTGTGATATCACAGAATGGGTGAGGTTGAAAGATTTGTACCTTTGACAAAATTAATGTCAGAGGGAGGTGACCCCCTAAAAAGTCACTTTGCAGTTTCACCCTGGTGCAGTGAGTGCTGTGAAAGGCCAGGTGCCAGCAGCTGTGGAGTGTGGCTGACACGGGGTTTGTGGGGCCCCTTCAGCAGCAGCAGAGTTGCAGGCATTGATGGATGCAGGTAAAACCAGCCTGCAGGCAGCCTGTGTGACATTTTGACTTTGTGCTCAACACACAGACAAATAAATATGGGTAGAACCATTGTTGACTTTGGAGCAGAAGCTCTTAGCCAAGGTAGCAGAGACTCCTCTTCGTAGTGCTAAGTTTCATGATCTGTGCCCAGCTGGGTGTGTGAGGTTGCAGCCATCAGTACTCTTGGTTTAATGCTGTGCTCTTTTTATATTGACTCAACAGCTCTTTTTTACTTCTTGGCTTTAACTCAGGAACATGCTTAAACATGAACTTAACTCTTGAATTCTTTAAATGTGTTATTGAATTGGAGCCAAAATGGTGAAAGTGAGAAGTTTTTCACTAAATTAAATTACTGGGCGTTTTGTTTTGTTTGTTTTTCAAAAACTATTAGTAAATTTTTTCGAAAGCCAAGTAGGTGATTTATTGCTTGGTGTTTCCCTTTTAGTTTGCAAAATGCTTATCTGTTGCTCTTACAATTTGCTGCATGTACAGCTCAAATGTCCTTTCCTGCAAAGGCAAGGAAATTGATGCATTAGTGCATCCAAATTTCCTTGGGTCCAAGTCCTGTGAAGTCTCTGAGTGAGGTTGGTTTCTCTCCTGTCTCCTGCAATTCTGCAGAGACCCACACTGCTGCAGCTCTATTATGAAATGTTTTGCTGATACTGTATTAATAAGATGGAATTGTCAAATGTAGCCTAGTAATGTTTTGGTTGATCGATGGGAGTATTTTTTATAGTGTATCTATCTATGTGCAGATGTTTGATTTGGATACTTTCATTCAATGGTCCTGAGTTTCAGTTGTTTTACTGGAAGTACCAAGTATTTTTTGTCTTTTCCTCACTTAGCAGCCACATAAAACATTATGTTCATGAAACATTTATGGTAGCAATCCATTAAGAGGAAGACAAAGGTTTTCTTCTGAAGAAAATCTGCAAAATGTCTTGCTGAAATGACCCCTGTTTGCCAGCTGTTTTGTATGCATTATTGCTGCCTCCCACTGCAGGTTTAAAAGGTCCCTGTGATGTCATGCAATGATAGCTTTGTGTGCAAAGCTGCTTGGAAGCAATCTGAGTCAACAGGAAAGCAGTATCTTCTTAAAGCTTGTGACATATTAGTTTTGTGATCTCGGGTATGAGGGAGATAGAAAGGGCAAGGGTTTACTGTAGATTCTCTTAAAGCCATGTAGAGTTCTTGAAGTAGTAATAAATGGCAGATTGAAATTGATCTCCGTGAGACTTCCAGTGTTAACCAGTGTTACAGAAGTAAATGACTTCAGGTTTTTGGCCGCTTCATCAAATGGATCATGTTGTATCATGGTGTCAAGAAACAGCTTCACCTGAAAATTTCAGCTATTTCTGGGCCTTTCTGGAGTGCCTCTAGAACAGTCAGCTAAACTGTAATGAATGATTGAATGACTATTTGTGCATATACACACACATATCATCCTAATAGAAGAGATAATGTTCTTGAAGACAGGATTAAGGATTCAGAGGAGCATTAAAAGCAGAAATATTTTTTTGTAAGTGAAGGGGTGATGAGTATTTATTATTAAAATGTTAAAATAATAATTAATGCGGCTAGGAAGTGGTAGAAGAAAAACTGTCTGGTTGAGCTGGTACAGATGAGCAGCATTAAAACCACAATATGCCATGGATCACTTCCTTCAGGTGACAGAATTGCCTGGTGTGCTGCTGCCAGTGATGATCCTGTTGGCTTGGTACCTTTCAGAGAACAAAGGGACAGATGTATTTATATCTGCTCTTCTACAGTGGAGGGCAACTGACTTTGTGGCTGCTAGATGGACATGGTGATAGGCTGAGATAAGCAGCTCTTTGAATACAGAGCCTTGGTCAGATTTGCCATCAGCCTAAACAGGCACATTTCTGCTGAAGTCAGGGTAGTTGTGCGTGGTTCCACTTCTTCAGTCTCTGGCAGTGGTTTGCTGAAAGTTGTTTTTTTTTAAAGTATGATATACTAAGTAGGCTATGTGTTTTGCTAGGCTCTATAGTTTCCAGAGGAAAGAATTTCAATTTTGTGAATTCCCAAGTGCTTAAAATGTCCAACATCTAATAGGGAAGTGCTTGGTTTTCTAGGGAAGGATAGAACTTAGTGTATTATAGTCCATGGTTGGATAAAGCTGTTCTATTTTTGTTCTGCTGCACTGGTGTTAAATTCATGAAATGCAAATCTGAAGTGTACGTACTGTGCATATTTGCCTTAACCCTGGAAAAGAATAGCAGTTTATTACCAAGCACAGGACAATTTTTCAAGGTGTCGGTTTGCATTCCTTTTGCTTACTAATGAACTATGGGAATTGGTTACTAACGAGCTATAGAAATGGAGATTCTGCCTTCTCCCAAGAATGAAAGTGTTCTCCACACAGTAGGTAAAATGACTTGTTACAGGTTGTGGAGAATACAAGCTGTTCAATATATTGCTTTTATGTTCTAGAGGGTCAAAACGCCACCAGCTCCCAACTTTGCTGTCACTGCCTGCAGTTTTCTTCTAATAACTCTGAAAAGTTTCTTCATCATCAATGCATAAATGAATCCTCAGCACTTTAGTAAGCAGATTCTTGCAAACAGAAGTAATAAGCCGAGAGATACTGCATCAAAATGGAACCTGTGCCATTAAGGTTTGTTTGGAAATGCTGCATTTCTAAACAATGACTGCTGTGCATCAATCCTTGTGTGCTGTGTGACATCTGAGAGCACAGGTGCTCCAATGTCTGGTTCCTTTCTTTGAGTGTTTGAGTGCAGAAACTAGAGAGACAAGATCTGTGGAGTCTGTCAGAGGTAGAATGTCGATTTTTCCAGCCACTTGCAGATCTGCTGGAGATGAAACTCTCAGCTTTGAAAGGAGATTAGGCAAGAGCACCTCCACCTGTGTATATGAATTTCAAGTCTCATGAGCTTGAAGCCAGTAAGTTTATGTACAAATGAAATGTTAACCCACCTTAGAGATATTGAGTGTGTGTTTGTATACACATGTGCATGCAGTAATGCACAAAGGCTTTGGAAGGATTGTTATTTCTATACTCAAAGAGCCATGATGTATTTGGTGATTGGGAAGAAACTAAATGCAAACAGAAATAGATGGAAACCATTTCAAATGCCTTGTTGTACACCCTTCAAAACCAAACATTCTTTCCAGAGGAACATGAATGTACGTTTTTTCAAAAGAAAATTCCTGTTTAGAGGGACAAGAAAGCATAAATAAAAAAGGGAAACTTACAGGAAAAAATACAAACAAGGCCGCAGCAGTAAAACTACTTATAAGGGAAGGTAATTGTCAGTTAAGAAGAACTGGACAACTGATTTATGTTTAATAAGAAGAAATATTTTGAATTCATTGGGACAAACCAAATATGAAATGTTATGAGTGAGAATGGCAAATTTGCCAATATTCAGTCATCTATATGGTCCTAAATGAATGTCTGTTTTGTAGTAAGAGGGGAACCAACTGCTGTGTTTCCATATTGCAAAAATAATGAACATGACTTTTCTCCAGTACATTTTAAGACACTGGAGGTGATTAGAGAACTACCCTTGCTTTCAGGTGGCTGAAATGTGGATGATAGTGATGGCCTGAGATCCATTCCAGGCAAAATAAGGAAAAGTGGATGTAGTAAGCAATGAAGAGTGTGAATAGAGGGCAGTAATGTAATTCCTGCAGACCATTGCTGTTCTGTGGGAGCCAGTCAGGCTTCCTGCTATGGAGCTGCACATTTGACTGAAACACAGTGATGGTTACTCTCCGATTTCTGTAAGACATTTGTTTTATTTCCATGTAACAATTTGAAAAAGAGGGTGGGGTAGGAGGAGAGCAACAGCTAAAATGGGGCAAAATCAGTTTGAAATAAAGCAAGAACGCTTAGACCATGTGTCCTTGCTGGGTTGTAACATTTGGGTGCTGTCCTGGGGCAGCAGGATCAGATTCTTTCTCTAGAAATGGGAATTAACAGGTTCCTTTTGCCCTGTCCATGAGTAGAAAGAGTCAGTGCAAGAGGAAGCCAGGGCCAGTGTGAGCACCATGGGTTTGTTTGTTTTGCCAGCATAATACTGTCAAAGCTTTATTGAATGAGCTGACTTCAAGCTGTTGATATAGTTCAGACCTTGGCAGCTCTCTAATCTCCTTGAAGCTTTGGTGTTTGATTGCATTCGTTTGCCCTGCAAATAGTCAACTGTGTAAGTTATCTCAAAGTGAGAATATATTTTGAGCCTGTATTTGTAGTGGACAAGGTTCACAGGAGTGCAGAGACCTTGTAAAGCACACGAGCTTGTTTTTGAATATGCAGTGAAATATCGAGTCCTGCTTCCTGAAACCTATCAAACCGTGTGGTTACAAGAATCCTTTGGACACTTAGCTTTAATTATTTAATGGTTTGTGAAATTACTGTCTGCCTCTTGTTGTCAGGTCACTGCTTTGTGTGATGTTGGTATTACATGGTGGTACTCTATTGGCTTTACATAAAACATTTTTTGTCATTGTTAGAGGAGAGAGAGATGAGATACAGGAAGTGTGTGTGGGGGGGGTTGTGTTTTCTTTTTTTAAATTAGCTGGTTGAATTTTGTTGCATTCTTGCACAGGCAGGGTAATGTAGTCTGTTCCTCATTGATAAAATATTTGCTTTCAACTGCACGATAGCTGAGGTACAATGTGACTTCTGCAGTTCAGGCTCTGTAAATAGTTTCATTTTGAATGTCCCCTCCTAGAGCATTATATCTTCTTTTGGGTACCAATTTAACAAGTCTGTGCTTAGTGTAGAATAGCATTTCTGAGAATCTGAGTAAAAATGTATTTGCTGTTTTTTGACACTATTAAAAAAGTGTATATTTTAAGAAATGCAACATTTTTTCCAGATGTTTCTGTTCCAGACTGGTGTGGGGCACAGTTGTTGAAACTGCTGTGCTTAAAAGTGTGGGGGGATTAACTAATGGAAAGGTATGGGAGGATGTCTACTTCCAAAAGTCTAAATGTAGGGTGCAGTTACATTTCTGTGGTTGTTTCTCACTCTGCTGTAATAGGTCATAGAAGCTGCTGATCAATAGTACAAGCAGGTGATCAGCAATTTTAGCTCTCTACACTTCCTTTAATTTGGTTGATGCCATGTGCTGAAAATAGAAGGATGCAGGACAAGGGTAGTGGTGGAGTGAATGAGGGAAGAGAAAAGCAAGATTTGGAGTATTTTTGTGAACTGAAAGTAACACCAAATACATGAAATTGTCAGATTAGAACTTGTTGCATTTTTATAACAAAAAAAAATTTCACTTGGTTACTGAGGATCACTGGATTTGCCAATATCAGTTGATGTACCATTAAAAGAAATATTCACTGTTGAAGAAAGTGATTCATTGCACCAGATTGTATAAAGGAATCATTATCCCATTGATGACATTTTCATCAAACACCAAGGATTTAAGTTCCTGCTTCATGCCTCCTGATAGTGCCGTTAGAAATTTCTTCTTTTCAAGCACTGTGTATGTATGTCAAAATTCAACTGAAAAGGTCATAAAAATTAATTGAAAAGAAGCAGTAACGTGAGGTCTGTCAAGAACGAGCTTTCCAAATTGCAGCACAACTTGAAACAGCATTGGATTGCTCTCTTAAAATATTTTTCTACAGGTGTAAAGCTCAAAGAGAGTTTAGATTGTGGTGGTGCATTCTTCAGTGGTCCTGTTCCACTTTTGCAGTAATTTTGGCATAAATCTTTTAAATATATATAGAATTCATCTAAAGACTATGGTGCCATGCAGATACAGCAGGCTAAAAAGCCCCTTTTGTCCAGATTGCTTTAATGTTGCCTCTTGAACCTTTCAGTTTGCAGCCTTAAAATAGCTTTCAAATATAGCTTTCTGAATGGAACACATAAATAAATGCACTCTTCCTTTCCCAGAGAGGCAGGAAGGGTGTGTGTGAGTTTAACTATTTCATAATTCTTTCTCAGATGAGTTACTGACACAAAACACTTCCCCCCTGCCCTATACAGGAGTTGAAAGAAGCACTTCTTGGTGGAACACGTGGTTGTATCCTGAAGTGATTAAAGACTAAGTTCAAAACTCCTGTTTTCCCCCCAAGGAAGTAGAAGTTCAAATTAACACTGAAAGTTTGGCAACTATAGAAATGCAGTAAGCCCTCAGGAAAGTTCTTATATATTATTAACCTGTTTCAGAATTGCAGTCCTGTCCTTACCTCTGAGACCATTCCTTCAGCAGCCTGGGAGGCAAATGTGCCGACCCTCCTGCTGAATGGCTTTTCTCTCATTGCATTTTCAATACTTGAATCCCTGGAAGTTAAATGGTTTTCAGAACGTGTGAATTTCTGCTGCATAAAAATAAACTAAGCAAACATAAAACGTTTATTTCAGTTTTGCAACCACGATTTATCTGGCAACTTTCTCCTTTTTACCTTTCTCTCTTCTTTCTGAATGTTCCAGTTTGTTATTACAGACAATTTAAATTCCTTTCCCTCCTAA
Organism: Hypocryptadius cinnamomeus; assembly: GCA_013400635.1. Taxonomy (NCBI): domain Eukaryota; kingdom Metazoa; phylum Chordata; class Aves; order Passeriformes; family Zosteropidae; genus Hypocryptadius; species Hypocryptadius cinnamomeus. The sequence goes on along the minus strand of VYZP01014660.1, from coordinate 9,524 downwards.
TAATCTCTCGCTTGCACATACAAGATAACAGCCATATATATGGTTTTGCTGGATTGCTTAACTGACAAAGCACCAGAATAAACAGCAATACATTGCAAGAAGAATTAGCTGGTGTTTAACCTTCTTTTTAATTTATTCAGGTTCTTTTGCTCTGCCTGGCTCTGGTGAAAGCAGCCCAGTTGCTGCAGATCCTTTGGTGGCATGCAAACTGATGACACCAACCCAGCAGGATGAGTGCTGGGTGTAACCCAGAGAGCCTGCAGCCAGAACATTTGCAGGGTTTTTTTCGGCAGCCATCCAGGAGGAACCTGTTCAGTAATCTGTAAATGTGTAATCCTTTTAATGCGTCAACTTTGGTAGAACACATTAGTGTCAAATGTTAAGTGTAATATCTTAGTCTGTGAAGCATATTGCTGAAACAAAATTAAACTGGAAGTACAATGTGATGATGGTGGGAGGAAAAAAACCTTGTGGAATTGTTTGGAGATGAATCTGGATTAGCTTTGTTAGCTGTTCTCCATCACCCTCCAAATGGAAGTGGCATTACATTTCCATGAGTGTTTGGCCTTTAACCTCTTGGTGGCTGCAGGAGACCTTGTCTGGTGTGAACTAACTTTGCATTGCCATAAGTTACTGTATTGGGTTTGCTTGTTCATCTGTTAATTCATATTTGAAGTGTATTCTGATCTATGACCAATAGAAATTTGACTGCTTTATGGTGGCACTTTGTTGTTCAAGGCTTCACTTAAAGGAATGTCCTTTTCCAGTGGGGTGCAAGGAAGCTTGAGGGGCTCAAGCTGTTACAGCTCTTTTGAACTGTGTCCTTTCAGCTTTGTGTGATTTTTGGAAGTGAAAAAGAAATGTTCTTCTCAGTCTGCAGACCTTTCCTTCCTCTGTAATTTTAAACCCATTTCCTCCCCTTTTCTCCATGAACAATCCAAAGTGCAGAACTTTTTTTATTTTGGTTTTTTTCCCGCTTGGCTGCAGGGCGGGGCTGGGAACGCGGGTGATAAGCGTCAGCACAAGAGGGGCAGCCAGGGGCCAGAGCCACCTGCGTCACCAGTGTCCTGTGCTGCTCTTGGACTCAGCTCCTCCTGCCCCTTCCTTCATTTGCTTGGGGCACCCAACTCTGGATTGAGTTATTGGCAGCTTTTATACAGGTTGAGGATAGCTGTCCCCACCACAGCATCCTCCAAGCTGCCTGTGTCTCCCCAGTGAACTGAGGAGGGGTTAGATGGACACAGAATCTTTAAAATCAGAAGGAATTAATATAAATCAAAGCTTGCTTGGATTTAAGTAGCACGTTGGATTGAGCCTCTTTAATGCTGGATAACTCTGCTCTGGGCAGACACTGTAAATCTCCAACTTGCTTCAAGTGCCTTATGCAGCTAATGAAACATCCCAACATTTTCTCTTAAACTTATCAGTGCTTTGACATTAAATATTTCAACAGGGTTTTGTTGAACAGTGTAGGTTTTTTTGCATGTTCTTCTTAAAGGTTACTCCTTGTTGGAATGAAATCGAAGGTTGGGAGTTCTTGGCAGATGTTATGATTAAATCTGACTGGTTGTAGGCTCCTTCCTCCCCCAGCTCCCAAATGTAACATTTGGGATGATGAATAGCAGAATTTATAAGTGATTTTGGTAGCTCTAATTGTTCGGGTTTTGTGTGTGTGCACAAATAAACTCGTTTCCTGTGAGCAAAAGCTGCAAAACTGATGGTTTTCTCAGGCTTGTAACTGTATTTAATATGTCCATAAGTCCCCTTCATATGGGAGTGTCCTGGTAGTTGTGAATGAATAGTTTAATACATGACTTAAGTAGGCTCAGCTGGAGAAAAATCACGTAAAGGACTGGATGTGTGTTAAGTCTTGTCTTTTCTATATATCTGGTGGATGAGTTTTATGCACTTACACCTTTCAGCTAGACTTTGTTCCTTTTAAGTGCAGGAACAAGATATTATTATTATATGGATAATACCTTTGAAACAATTCTTATTTCTATTTATTCTCACAGTGAAATGGCCTGGTATCAGGCTAATGTTGACCTAGATGTCTAATATATGCCTGTTTTGCCTGTGGCTCTTCAGCCTTCAATCTCTACAAACATTGTTAAATAGAGCTCTGTTGAAACCCTGAGTACTCCACCAACTGCTAATACATTTGATCATCTTTCATGTATTTGTATACATCCAAAGTTTGTGGGATATTGTGGAGAAATATATTTTTCTTCTGTAGTCCTTAATTTTAGGTTTTAGTAGCAGTGCTGTGTAATGAAAATTAAATCAATGCCCCTATGTCTGAGCCCTAGAAATAAACCTTATTAATATACTTAAAAACAAGACTTCATGAAGTTTTGCATGTATGTATAGGGCTGTTATACATTCAGAAAACTGGGTTCTTCTTCCAAGGAAAGTCCAGGATTTTCAGATTCTCAGAATTGAGTCAGTCTCTGTGCATTAATAACATCTAAGCCTACACAGTCTTAAAGGCCTCAAATACATTGTGCTTTGTTTTGTTTTTTAATCCTTGGGCTTTTAAGACATATTTTCAGAGATAATTGCACTTCTTTCATGTGATACAAAATCCTACCAGTGTCACTCGTGTGAGTGTGGTGTTTTGGGTGGTCCAAGGTGATCACAGAAAATAGCAATGTGTTTTTTCCTTCACGAAGTCCCTGACCTCCTTCTCCTGCCACACCAGCCAGGGAGGTGAGCAGGTAGCTCACCACGTTTTTCATTGGTTTGGTCTCATGTGGAACCAGCAAAGCTGTTGGCAGCCACTGCAGACAGTTCCTAATGCCAGCAGAGATTTCTTGGGTGAGCTCTGTGGAGAAGAAACCTTTGGCTATGTTCTATTAACAATACTATACTCTTGCAGTAAAAGGAATTATTTGGGGCAGAAGTCCATTATTTCTGGACCAGTTTCATTTAAAGTTACTTGTTCACCTTTGAACTGCTGTTCATTGCCTGGTGGCTTTACAAAGGAGCAGCTAAGGCTTACTTCAATTTAAAAATCAATTAAAAAAAAATCCTGCATCTCCATTTGTGACCTCAAAGTGGAGAAGGCAGGCAGATGCCAGATTGATTCAATTTTCTTCTTGGATAAATATTGATACTGAAATATGGTTTACAAAAATCTGCTGAAATTCCTAGAAATAATGTCTACCTACAATAGATTGTTAGTGCCTTGACCTAGCAGAAGATAAAGTATTAGTAACATAGTATTTACATAGAAAAAATTAGCTGGCTGGGTACAGCAGATTCCAATGCTGTCTCTTTGCCTGGAGCACTGCAAAGGCTGCTAATGTGACTTAAATACTGCTGCTGCCACAGTTCTGCCCTGACAGTCTGAGCTGAGCAGGATGTTTGCAGTTTTCACAATGACAGTAGACTCAACATTGCTTTGTCTTTTTTTTATACAGCTACAGTCTATATTTAGTGATCTTGAATCCTAGTTAGCGAGCAATATTGTTTAAAAGAAAAAAAAAAAAAGGAAAAGCTCTGTTCAACAACTAGGATAGGTCCTGGCCTCTTAGTGCTTTCCTGAGCTCTAGAGTGAGGCAGGTACAGCTGAGCAGGGTCAGGGCTGGCAATCCTTGTTTCAGTATTTGAAATAGCAAACAAAAGCCCCTGAGTGATGAAGCAGGATTCCCAGCTGGGGTTGATCATACTGTCACTTTTCCTGCTCACTCAGTATTTGTTTAGCTTCTAATTTCAGTGGTTCTAGGAAATTAGTGTATTATTTTTAGTTATTAAGTGTGAGGTGGAAGCTGTAACATAAAGAGGAGATTTTGTTACTGCCTTCAGTTGCTTTGTTTCTTGGTGCTGTGTTAAAGTCTGTAAGGAAGAGAGAACAGTCTCTGCTGATGGACACAAATCTCCCCGGTGTTGCTGCACATGAAGCCTCCAAGGAAGCTGCCATTTTATTTCAGTGGTTTGGTTTGAGCCAAACCCATCTGATTCTTGTTAGAAGTATGGCCAGAGCCTTCCTATGTTAATGCTGCTTGAAATGGCTCTGTTCTTCAGATGCAAAGGGTGTGCTTCTGGGAACATCTGGCTGACTGTTTAGAAGATGCCAGTGATCCAAGAGCTTGAATGAGATGTCCTTTTGGGTAAATCTGTGCTCATTATTACTTTAATATTAATAGAATGAGACAATGCATGAAATCCTGGCTCCAGCATCCTGGATGGCAGAATGCCCACTGCTTTCTGTATGCCTGGGCTTTTTTCCTTCCATGTCTTGGTTGCCATGACTTCTTTTTATTCTATCGGTGCTGCAATGAGCTGTTCAAGGGAAGGAGAAAGCAAGCAAACTCCACATAATTTAAGCTGTCACCAGGCAGTCATCCTGCATGGCAGCTGGGGGAATGTGACACTTGAGTGTTCATGTACCTTGACGGTGAGCTGGGGCCCAGAGACCTCTCCAAGAGTGTGCTCAGTCAGTGTTCATCCCCAGAATTCTGTCATTCTCACTCCCCTCCTGCCTCTGCCACTGTAAATTAGAAATTACTCTGCAAAAGTTAAAGTAACTAAATCAGTGTTAAGTGACAAGAGATTTAAAATTGGGCCTCTTGATTTTGAACTAATAAAAATAACAATACCAAAGTGTGCTTGGGGTTTTTTTAAACACAGCTCTTTGAAAAATAACAGTTCTGGCATTTGCAACTGAGAATAGAAGTTTTGCTGTTAAAACTAACAACAGGCTTAACTTCACCTCCCTCAGATATCAAGTATTGTCAAAACTGAAGGTCAGAGATCAGTGACATTTACAATAGAGAGTACATAGAGTCTGTATTAATGACAAAATATGCTCCATCCTTTTTTGTTCTTATGGGCACATGTGTGGAGTATTTGGCCTCAATGAGAATTGCTGCAGTGAAAAGCTAAATAGTTTGAAGTCTTTGCTTTCATCTGTTATACCATTCCATTAACACACTTTTGTCTAGGTTTGCTGGGCTTTCTACTGTTGTGTGATTTTTGAAAGTACTTATTGCTGCAAGTAAATGTAAGCTGACTCAAAACAAAAATGTATAACCTTTTATTAACTTCTAACCATTGAAAATAATGCAAGATGCCAGGGTAATTTGACCTCTGACTTCCCTTGGAGCATAAATTTTGGAACCTGCACCGCTTGCTGCTTTGCTCTTTATTATTTGCTCTTTGCTTTTTATTTGTGTGGCAAGTTTGCACATCTAAGCTCTACTCTTTGCTGTAAACTATATTGAAATACCAGAACCAGCATTTTAAAAGTTCACAGGGATTCAGCAGTTGAAAGTTTCTTTGTGTGTGGAGCATGGTGGCAGTCACTCAATGGTAACATTTACTCTAATGATGCAGACAAATTGTGCTTGCTTCTCTCTCTGTATATACATTTATATTTCTTCCCTGCTGTGCACAATTTTAGCGCCTGATTTATCAGCCTCAATTACAGTGGTAGAGCTTGATCTCTTTTCCTACATCACTTCTATATGCAGCCAGATGGGTGCATTGGCTGCCATGTTTTTTAAAAACCAAAAACACTCAGCAGCCCATCTGGAATCTCGGTTGGCGTTGGCTAAAGCCAGCACCAAGCAGAGATTCCAGATAAGTGCCAGCAGCAACACATTTCTCACTTAAAAAAAAAAAAAAAAATCATCATTTTCTTTCATTTCTTGAGCTGCTGCTTAAGCTGGAATGAAAAACTGTGTTAGGTCCAAAAATACAAAAGCATTGCAATGTTAGAGATGCTTTCTAAAATTTCAGGGACTGCTCTACAAATGTGCTGTGAGTCCTGCAGCTTTTTGAAGAGGCTGCAGTTGTGCTGCACTGAAATCTGGATTGCAGAATTGCAGGAATTTGCACTGAGCTGTGGTGGAGCGAGGGTTTGTACCACTGAGAATGAGCTTGGGTAGTGGGAGCTTCCACATGGAATATGTTAGCGCAGCTGGGAATCTGCTTACAGCTTTGGGTGGCTTCCCCAAAGTGAAAATGATTAAAAGTGAGGAGGAGTATGCTTGAAAAGTCTGACCATTTAGCTATAGAAGCAGTTGTTCAGTATGGAGCTGGAAATATCTTTCTGCTTCCCAAGTTACTGACAGCATATGCACTATTTTTAAGGTGATATAATAAGCAGTGCCTGAATGGGAAGTAAGAATATAAGGGGAAATCAAACAAAAAATCCCCCCCACAGTATCTTGCATGTGGGTAAATATCATGTTCATCTTGGACTCTGCCTGTGTGCTAGGAAGAACAAAAAGCATGCCTTGACTTCTTAATGATTTTTTTTTTAAATAAATACTCTTTGATTGTAGTTAATTTCTGCAAAAAAAAAAAACCCAAAAAAACATGTAGCAAGAGTGGGAGACACTCCAGGACCTAGTTTAGAATTTCTTTCTGCATGTTTTGCTCCTACTTTTAATGTGAAGTAAAATGGGAAGCTTTATTTTGTAGATCAGTGGAGAAAAACTGACCCACCTGTGAAGGAACTCTGCCTTGCAAGAGAGGGAAAGCAAGGAAATTTCTCCCATCCGAAGTGCAATTACTGTAGTTGTGCTTTTGTATCTCAACAGACTACTTCAACATGATTTTGGATGGAAAGAGATGATGGAGAAATTTAGATCAGTAAATAGCTGTATTAAGAATTCAGATTCCTGAGTGTAGTTCTATCTTTAAACAAACAAAAAAGCTAAACCCAAAAGCCACAAGAGTGAGGATTTTGTTTCCTTCTTAAAACTTGAGCCTTAATTCTAAGTTGTTCCAGCTTTGTATCCAGTTTTTCAACAAGGAGTGTAAATCTGTGAATATGTATTCTTTGGGTACATTGCGAAGCCTTATTATCATGTGCATGGGATTTTCAAGTTGTTTCCATTTTCATCCATGATGAAGTATTCAGAGACTGGGTGCTAACACAAGAGCCATAATAAAGTTAGATTTATTTACATGCAAGTGCCAGGGTGTAAGATTCAAGTTAATTCATACTGTTTTGCTGCATAAACTTCTTTCTATCTATCATCTTTAAGAAGCAAGAGTATTTCTGTTTCTTTAGACTGGAAATTTACTTCTGTATTTCAGATGTAGAGAAGAGATGGAACGAGCTTCATCTGTGCAGATGGAGCACTGCTGAAACAGTGCTATACACCTCTGGTTATGCTGATTATTTTGAGTTTTGGAGCAATGGCTTTTGCTGTATCCACTCTGAATTTTCCCTTGCCTGTCCTCTTACACACCTCTCACTGGAAATGCTTGCATCTAAGTGAAATACAATGGTAAACACTGAACAGATACCATGTAACCTGGCTGTGTAGATTGCACTGCTGTGTTTAGTGGAGTGGCTGGTGGGGATGAGCTGGGGAAGCCCT
>VYZP01014659.1:0-23874 GCA_013400635.1 Hypocryptadius cinnamomeus | reverse complement strand
TTCCCCTGCAGATGTTTCTGTTGTTCTGAAGCTGCTTCTTTCTAGGTATTTCTACATCTTTAGCTGTTATTCTGGGGGTGGGGTGGTTTTTTCCCCTCATGCTAACCCTTAGCATAGGTGGGTTTCTTTCACACTTTAAGCAGGTTTCTGAATTTTTAATAAGAAGCAATCCAGCTCCCAAATGGTCACCTTATTCTGTCTGTCATCCTTGGACCTGAGGTTCTGACATGGAAAAAAAAAGTTAAAAAAAAAAAAGCAAAATATTACTTTGAATATGTCCCTGTTCTGACTTGAAGAATCTGAAACATTGCTCAAAGCATGCTGGAGAAAGTAATCTTTGAATTCTGGGGATTTTAATTGGGATAATTACAAGACATTGATCTGATTAATTAGGCACTTGACAAGACTTCAAAACATGTGATAATGTATTTTTCTCTACATATTAACAAATAACACTGTGATTTCGTTTGATGATAAAAAATTGAATATTTATGGGGAAGACATGCGTGCGAGTATGCAAATGCATGAACATTTTGTTGGGTTTAATGCAGGCCTTGGGTTATTCTAAAAGCAGGGAGGTGTTCTATAATGGTTAGCTTTTGCAACAGCACCACTTTGTGGTTGAATTCCCAAACAGATCCCAAAAAGGGGCTGTAGGGACACCACATGTGCCTCAGCAAGTCTGAGCAGTTCCCGTGGTGGTTGGTTTTAATATCCATTGACAAACACACTTACCTGGGATGGAAATGTGTTCCAGCCATATGGTCCTCTCTTTTTTAAGATGGTGGGTTTGAAGTAAAGGCAAGGAAGAAGAAGTGGGAGCAGAAGATTAGCTCTGAGCATTTTGACCAACTGATATCTTCAGTATAGGAGGCTGTTCACCTTTCAAATGCCAAAATCACTTTTGTTCTAATTTCCAGAATTTTATAAAGGGCCTGACAAAATCTCTAGAAATTATTCTTTTATACTTGAAACGCTCTGCAAAAGTTTTGTTGGAAGTAAAAAGGAATCCAACTATCTTTTTGTTCGGTGGAAATGGTGGTGAGAAAGAATAGAAATTATTTCTTTAAACATTATTTAAATATTGTTTTAAGAATACCAATGGTGCCATTTCAGAGCTGAAGAAATTTCTGAAACCTCATTGGCATCCTCACTTGCACCCAGGCTAGGCAAATGAGAAGTACTAGAAAGAATTTGCAAGCACGATTCACAAAGAACTTCAAGCTTAGATTTGTTACACATTTCTTGGAAAGTCGTCTTCTGCAGCTCTCCCTCTTTCTTAAAAATAGTTAGGACAACTCATAACAATTAACATAGTAGGTCAAAGATGCCACAGTGTGAAATGTGTACCCAGAGCTGTAGGCATGCCAGGAGGGAGGGTGGGAATAATGCACATAATTAAGCAGGAATTCTGGGCACACCCTGAAAACCATTATTCTTCAGAGCTTTTCCTAAAAGAAAGGCATTTTACAAAGTCAGCTTTTATGCAGTTCACTTTCAAACCTACTTCCTTGTCAGAGAATTAGCAAAGTGAGATTGAGATTATAATAATAGTATTAATTAAAATAACATCCAGATGCGTTAAAATGCACCTAGTAAGTACAACTACAATAACTTTCTTGCATGAAAGATTTTACACACACAGAGCATTGCTGTACTCAGACCAAAATTTTAATTGTTTTACAATTATTTTTCATTTCAAAGGAAATGTATTGATCTGTACTCCTATATCAAAATAAAGCTATATATTAAGTGATATACAAAAGGGGAATTACACTCTCCAATATGTAGCTGTGTTTTGGCAGTACAGTTATGGATGATTACAAATCTCTCCAATGTACTAATGTGTTACATCACTTATCGGCTTAGCTCATATTTTGGATTTACAAAATATTTGTCTTTTTCTGATACTATCCTTTTTTTTTTCAAAGATGGTCTTTGTTGCAGGAATAATTCAGAAACAAGGTTAGTTGATGATAGGCAACATTTTGGGAAAAAAAATACATTCCTTGTAATTATAAACATACTTTGAACCCCTACTCATTTTTTCATTTTTTTTATAATTCCAAGTTAGCTGAAGAGAACTTGCATGACTATCAGTAAGAAAAATGCTGAGGAAAAAAACTCAAATTAAAACCATATGAAGAGGTTTGGTTCCATTACTTATGCTAGGACTGGGAAAAGGTGCCTGCAGTTTTTAATGATGGAAGAAGAGGAGATTTGGAGTCACAGCACCATTCTTTTGTGAGGAAGATAAATTCCATATTGGGACATATAAGGAGATACATAAGGTGCTTGGTAAGATGTCAGCTGGGATGCTGGGACTCAGTTCTGCCCAGGTTCAAGTCAGAGAAGACCTGGAAAATGACAGAAGAAATGATTAAATGTGTCATGTAGTTTAAAATATGCTGAAAAACCCCAACAGAGTAAAGAAATCAGTGAGGACTCACAAGGCTATAATGGACCCTGGCCAGGGCAAGGGCAGGTCTAGGTGTTCTCTCTCCCTCAATCCCTCCCATGACTACATGACTTACACCGTCACAGAAAGCAAATATGTTCAGGAACATCTTGCACTCAGGACTCTGGCATAGCTTTTGAATAAAACTTCCCAGTGAAAGCCTTCAGGAAGTTTCCACTACATATTCATATGACTTCATTTGGGACACTTAATGTCTTTATCATGGGGAAATTTTCCCGCAGGAAGGTCACCACCACAGTACTGGTTTTCCCTCCTGGACTGGTGCTTCTGCACCTTTTAGGTGCAGTGGAACTGTAATAGCTGGAGCAAGTTGAAAGAGGATGAAAGAAAGGACAACAAATTTATGTTTTTCAAAATAAAGATAAAAATAAATACAAGTCAAGCAGTTCGAAATGGAAGGGGCTCAGAGCATTGCTGGTATGGCATCTGTTAGATCCAAGCAGGCTGCCCATCACTGAAATGAAAGGCTCAGTTCCACACCACACATCCAGGAAATGTGTCCTGATCTGTGTGTTTATTCCTACTCTTAGTGTCAAATACAGGTGCTCTTCTCAATGGTCACTACCAAAAGAAATAGAAAATAGAGCAAAGCAAAGCAAAGAAAGGTTGAATAGTGAAACACTGTGAAAAGAGAAGCTCATTCATTTGCAAGGAGCTACAAAAGTTGGTGTAACAATGGGCAATGATATTTTGCATAAATTAATCTAGTTAACATTCTTCTTTTTGTGTGCTGGAATAGAAAAAGTTTTGGTTCAAAGTAGAGCTGACAAAGTGTATTTAACAGCAGAAGTCAGCTTGTTGAAGCCAGTGGGACATTTCTCAGCACTAGCTTGCATCCCCTGTAGTTAATATTTGTGTGTTGTGTCTTTACAAGGCAATTTTATTTGAATTAAAGCAACTTTTATTCAAACTTTTTATCTAATGGATGCTGATGCCCATTTGGCTGAGCTTCTACATTTTAATTCCCTAAAACCTTAGTGTGAAATCACATCTACTGGAGGAGGAGGGGCAGGGCAGCCAGCGTGGTATGGATCAACTTTCAGGCAGCCGAAAACTGAAAGTCCCATTTGAGCCAATGCAGATGTACAGGCAGGGGGTTTGAAAAAATTCTGGGCCAAAGTGTGCTCTCTATCCATCCTGGACTATCTTTTTTTTGTCTTTTTTTTTTTTCCCTTTTTTTCTTAAATGAGGCATTTTGCAAGCCTGATACACACATGTAACTAAGTACTCTTTGAGGGCCTATAGGTAAAACATTGAATGCATCTTTCTATAGCATTAAGTTTAAGCTCGCTGGGGTTGTTTGTGAGATAATTAGGAAGTCCCTGGATTGATTTGGGACTATTTCAAATGATGGTGTCCCCAGAAACTTCCAGGCAGGCCTGGCAGCTGGATCATTCCAGTCCCATCCCCAGCGGGATGCTCCTTCCCTCCTACAGGCAAGGGATGTGCTGATGCTCTGCATCCAGCACAAGACATGGATCAAGGGAAAAAGGATGCACAACAGAGCCAAAACCACTCCTTAGGAGCTGTGTGAGCAGGCAATTGAGTCTTTTGGATGCCCAGAGGCTTTTCTTAACCTCAATTCAAAGAATGGGATTACCTTTTTCTTTCATTGCAATGTATACCTTTTTTAAAACCAAGTAAAAAGACAAATGTTTTTCACCCACATTCCATTCTTCCCCAGTTTTATTTGGAAGAACAAATTCATCCTGTTGGGAATCAAGCGGGATAAGGAAAAAAGCAAAGGCATGGAGGCTTTTAGAATTATAATTTCTTTTTAGTCCAAAGACTTTGTGGCTTTTGACCCCATCTCTCATCATGGGAATAGTGGGTAAAAAAAGAGGCTGGATGGAAAAATCCAACATGTTCTTTTGATTGAATCGCACTACTGACACTTGGGGCTGGTTGTGCTTCAGGCTGTCCATGCCTGGAGCTAAGATTAGGCTAAGTTCCTAGTTTATAAGGAACTCTTTTCCTCTCTGAGGAAGCTCATGCCAAATTCTGTTCTGCTACATGCTCGTGGCAAATCTCTCTCTTCCCAAATATCATCAATGTTTAACCCACGCCTGTGGTTGTGTAAAAGGTTCCTACTCACATGCTTTGCTGTCTGTCCCATGTCTCATTCCAGCTCTGCAGCTGAGCCATTCCTTTATCAAGGACCAGAATAGCAACTGAGGTTTCTGCCCTGCAAGGGAGGAGAATGAAGAAATCACGCGTTGAGCAGAGGACACAGAGAGTGTTTATTGCAGGGAGATGAGGACGGTCGCACAATCATCCCTGACTGGCACAGCCTAATCCATGAGTCATACAAGCTTGGTCACACAAGCAACAATAGGAAAATTTATGGGGCTTTAGGACTGTTATGAAGTTGTGGCATGTATGTTGTCTCCAGTGCCATGATGGGTTTGATTTTTATCTTTCCTTTAGCGGTTAATTCGATGCCTTTTCGCCTTGCTGAGAAGTTCCTGCTGGAGGCAATTCCTCAGTATGGCTTGTCTCAGTAGCCAGCAGTGTTTGTTAAACACAGCCTCTGTCCCTGCAAGCTCTGCCTTTGATATAAAGCAAGACATCATTATGCTGTAGAATTGCTTGAAATGTCTATAAGGAGTTGAATCTAAAGCTATTAAGGACTGTTTTTGTGACACTGTTTATAGTCTAAGGAAGCATCTTGGCTTTCCCTTAATTATCATGGTCTCTGCCTAAACATTATGAAGTGAATGAGATGAAATTTTTATCCTGAGAGTGAATAAAACTTATTTGCATGGCTACATCTTCTGAAATTAGAGATTATTCTTGCATCAAAGCAGAGTCAGTGTTACAGTCAGACCTTAGTTGATAGAGACAGATATTTTGGCTCTCATCAACCCCAAATAAAGCAAAACTCCAGGATCCCTGATTTCTTTATGGAAATATGATGATACTGAGCTAGGCCCAGAATGTTAAGCAAATAATCACTCCTTTAAATCTGTCCATACCAATCTCCACATCCTCAGGGATTAGTTAACTTTCTTCATTGTACCTCCCCTGTATCTTCCCTTAATTTTTGAAAATTACCCTTTCTTTTATGCGTGACTTCTATTTTTTGAAATACCTCAGAAAAAGAATGGATGTTGCACTGTATCTAACAAGATGAAAGATCTGAGGGTCTTACTGAGCCAGTAAAGTGAGAAAATATCACAAAATCTTAAAAATGTCCAGTTAGAACCTATAAATTTCCTAGCATGCAATGCAGTTTTAAGTCCTCCCCCCACACAGAGGCTTTTGTCCTGTGATGTGATACCTACAGCAAGTGGGAATTTTTTCACTTGGGAAAAACTGACCATGCAGCATTGCTTTGCACTGAGAGAAATGCCACATGTCAGTTCTGCTGCAGTCTCAAGCTCTTTAAGGCAATTTCCATGCTCCACTGTGTTTTTCCCAGAGATGGGATCCTGAATCAGCTCAATAAAATGAAGAACATGCAAAATTTCTGTGTGATTATGCTTGGGCTGCTTTTTAAATGCAGTAGATGTGTCCCTGCTCACACAGAAATGGCTTGTGCTGTAAAAACACCCCACACAGACACTGCTGTGGAGCTTGGATAGCCATCAGTGCTTGGGTCAGTCTCGTGGATGACTGGGTGGGATGCACTGAAAGGGCTCCTAAACACTGGAATGGGCTTCCCAGGGAGGTGGTGGAGTCCCCATCCCTGGAGGTGTCCAAGAAAAACCAGGACGTGGCCCTCAGTGCTCTGGTTTAGTTGACGTAGTGGTATTTGGCCACAGGTTGGACTGGATGACCTTGGAGGTCTTCCTCAACCTCAGTAATTCTGTGACTCTGTTATTCTTTCTATAGGGCTGATCTATTCTTTCAGCTGCTGTGCAGGCCACTATCACTGACCCCTTTTTCCAGAAAATTCCACCTGCTTGTGCTCTGCACTTGTGGCTTTGCATGTATAACACGCCAACTGGGGTCCCAGCAAAAGGTTTAACACATCACCTTTTATAATGGCATTTCTGAGGTTTGTGGGAAAAAAAGTGGAGTAGTAGCATGTAGGAAATTGGAGGCTGACAAGAAGACAAAGAAGGGATGGAAGAGCTGGTTGGAAAAGTAAATAGGACTGAAAAGAACAAGAATAGCTGCAGTCAGAGGAATTTAGAGAAACAAAGATAACGCTGCTTGCAATCTGGGGCTATAAAATCATGTCAACGTGCAGAGGAAGGTGATAAGGCATGGTTTTACCTCTTCTACAATGGCCTGAGGCACAATCACTTTTGCAATTATTTACCCTGCAGCCTACTCAGGCCAGTTGTTAAAAGCTATAATTCAAGAGTCATCCTCTCTACTTAAAAATGCACCCAGAGTCCAGCTCTGATGTGAAATCACAGCCTTTTACCAGTGCTCCCAGATTATCATGAACATTTGGTGCTGGTACCGGATGTTTCCAAATCTCAAGTGAGATGTGTGCTTTGTCACTGTATTTTAGCAAAACAAAACAAAACCACCACCACCAACAACAAGAACAACAACCAAAAAAAAACCCCACCCAACAACAACAAAAAAACCCCAAAACCAACACACCATCCCAAAAAAAACCAAACAAAAAACCACAACCAACCAAAAAAAAAACCCAGAAAGAACCCCACAACAGTCTTGTTTCTGTGAAACAAAGAAGCAAACAAAAATATTTCAATAATATTTTCCATGAGGAAAAATTTCTACTACCGAATTTATACTTAAAAGATTATTTTGTTTTTGCAACTTTTACACTCCAAATGATTCAGTTCTTAAGTTCCACTTAAAACCTCAAAAGTTATCAGTTAGATTAATCTGGATCAAATACTAAAACAGTGTTCAGTCACTATTTTAAGCTAAAAGTCCAGAAAACTTAAATGAGAACAACATGCTTACTATGATCCTGCCTTATATTTATGTATTTACTGCAAAAATTTTTGATTAACAGATTTCTACCCAGTATGAAAATGTTGACACCCTTTCATGACTCTGTTCTGGCTTGGTGCAGTGGAAAGGATGCAGGAAATCTGATCCTGAATATTTTGTAATAACTTCTCCTGAAGGAGACCCACGCCATTGAGCACTCCAAAAGATTCAAGCTAAAAGTTCACTTTGCAACTTTGAAAACATGGATTAAGCAGTGGAGCTCCTTCGTTCTGGATGGATATGACTGAGACAACACAGGCAGAAAACCTTGAGAGATCACAGCTTAGCAATTGAAGGGATCCACAAATGGTCCTTTCTTGTTTTGCTGTGAAGAGCCAAAAAAATTTTTTTTTAATTCTTTATTTTTTTTGGTTACTTCCTTGTGCCTGCCAATGTCATACACAGGGTAGGCAAGACTAACATTTGGTACCAGAGGTTAACATAACAAGAGTGGAAAAGCACGCTTCAGCTCCCAGGGAAGTGGATAAACACTCTGTTCCCTCGCTGGCAGCTGCCTGCTCTGCTGGGAAATATCCCTGCTTTTGCTCTGGGTAAGTGGAGGAAAGACAAGAGCAAAAAGGCGTTTTTCTTCCACTAGATATTATTGTGAGAATCTTTTGGCTTGGTGAGTATGAAGGAGGTTTTACTGATCCTTTCACTGCTCTGTGAACAGCAGAGAGGTAAAATGATCCCTTCATCAGATTTTAGGCAGTCCAGAAGCTCTCTTTGTGCTCCAAAGTTAAAACCCACTAAGAATAAAATTGCTTTACACCCAGCTGAAAACCAAATCAATAAAACTGGTGAACCCAATGTAATTTCTTGCTCATATTATACCTCCTCTTCGTTACTAGAGTGATACAGAAGAGACTGCAGCATAAATTGGATTCTTGTCTTGCATTACTTGTTTGAATGTCAATGAAAACCACTACATTTTTTTTCAGGAAGGAAAAAAAGAGTTTTGCCCAAGATTTTTGGTTGTTCACTGGAGGAAGAAAAAAAGAAATAAATTAAAATTTAAAAAGCTAGATAAATAGTAATCTATTAGTTAAATGTTAAATGTTAAAATGTTAATGTTAAAACATTAAATATATTTTAAGCAGAATTATCTCTTCTGGCTTGTTCTCTCATTAATCAGGCTTTCTCTTTCTCCCTTTTATCTATAATATTCCTGGGAGTCGTGGTTCAGGTTATCTCACAATACAAGCTTCCTATGCAGGCCAAACTCATCACATTGATCATATTTAAGCCCAAGATCAGCAAAAACGTTGGTGACAGACATCTGGGGGTAAACTGTACCTTAGTTCAGTTCTCAACAGCCTTAAAACCATAATGAATGCTGACTTTCTGCCTCTAATTTCTCGCTATATGAATGAGAAATTTTTTGTCTCTTTGAACAAATGTAAAGCAAATTTTACTAGTATCAACTTCATAAAGTCAAATACTCTATTAAAATATTACAAATAGTACTTCTGATTAGTTTCTCCACATACATTTATTTGTATTCTATTTTAGCAGCAGTTCCAAAATTTTGGGACACTTAAAACGTTTTGCAATTTCTGAATAGTATTAAAAAATTCACAATTTGAATCTTGCTATTTGCCTTTTTTTGTCCTCCTTTAAAATTGGGTGTTTTCTTTTCCCTTAGCCCACAGATCTTTGCATTCCATTCCTTGAAGCTTTTGCCTTTATCTTTCTAGAGGTTTCCCCCTCCTATCTAATTAAAACAAAATTACAAAACCTCAAGAGAGTGCTTGGAGGCATTAGAAGATGTTTTAGAAAGGTGCTAAGCTGTGTTAGATCAACAGCAGCTGTTTCTTTTGCTTCAGTGCAGCTACAAGAATTTATAGCATTAAAATGTACACCTTTTTGCTTATGTTCCCTGAATAAACAACTGGCTAAGCTTTTCCCTCCCTAAACACAACGTCAAAATTTTACAAAGAAATTATTTCTTTGTGAGAATTGAAGAAGCTGAGGATTCAATTTAAAGTGTATTGATTTATTACAGGTGAGGATCTTTGTTTTTCCAGCATGCTGACCTCTGAACTCCTTTTCCTTGGTACTCCCATGATTTTTGTCTTCTTTTAGTGCTGAGCAGGAGAGCTTAAAAAATTACCTGTCAACTTTCAAAGGTCTATTTCTATTTCTATTTCTATTTCTATTTCTATCATGCCTTCCAGTGATGACAAACTAGCAGCTGTTTGGCCCTCAACAAGTATTTATATCTTTTAAAACACTGATTTTTATAGAGGGTACTCATAGGCAGTTTATACATGTATACATCTCACTTGAGATTACAGCAAATATTTATTTATGTATATAACATATATACAGGGTTATTAAAGGTAACTGTGCTTAATTCTAACTATTTCTTCTGCCTATAACATTTATATTCTTGACTCTTCCCTGCACATTACCCATGCCTTAAGTCCACTGATCAATGTGGGTAAGAAAATGCAAACATTCCAATTTTAAAAGCGAAGGCGCAGTTAAATAATCTGCAGCATATTATTCCATGGGAAGGCTAAATTAGAAGCTGAGAGGAGCTGGGAAGTGTCATGGGATGGACGAAGGAAGGAGATAACACCGAGTGGTTGGTCTCTGCTGCCGTTGGGGATGGTGCCAAAGCTCTCAAAACATTCCCGGTGGATTCCTGCAGCACCTCCGAATTTCACCCAGCATCGGAGATGAGCGTGATCTGAGTGAATTAAAGAGGAACAAACCACTCCTGGCTGGCTGGGAGCTGGCAGGAGTCCCGTCCATTGACTCAGCTGCAGCCCCGTGAGCAGGTTTGACTCGGAGCATTGCGCTGTTGTTGTTGGCACTGGGACGGAGCAGGAGCCGGCGAGCGCTCTGTGTAATCACTGCTCCAGCCCCGGATCAGTTTTCCATAAACAAACCACAGGCCCAGTTCTCCATAGGGGTCACTTCAGTCCTCTGTGGGGGTCGCTTCACTCAGCTGCTGCTCTGGCTGTGAGAAGGTCCCTTGCCCCATTGAACCAGGGGTTTGCAGTAGTGAAATCACAACCAAACACTTCAGATTTAACAGAAGGGCTCAGCATCCTGCAGGATCATGTCCTGCAGTAGCCAAAGTCAATCAAAGATCAAAAGCCAGGTTACTTTCAAAGAAGTGTCTGGATTTTCACTAGCATGGCCAGGAGGGGAGCTCAACCCTCTTTGGAGAGACTCTTCAAGGTGTCTATGAGTGCCTAAGGTTAAAGACAGTGTAGGAACAAACAAACTGTGGGCTCAGAGGTTCTCTGTGGAAGCTCCAAGCAATTTGGTCCTCTCACTTGCCAAAAAAGAGGTCAAGACTGTCCCAGCCCCTCATCTGTGTGGCCATAATCCTGATACCATGACATTCTGACAGGACAAGAAGAAATGGCCTTAAGCTGCACTGGAGGAGGTTCAGGTTGGACACCAGGGGGAATTTCTTCCTAGGAAGGGTTGATAAAACATTGAAAGGAAGGTGGTGGAGTCCCCATCCCTGAAGGTGTCCAAGGAATGCCTGCACGTGGCACTCAGTGCTGTGGTCTGGTTGACACAGTGGGGATCAGTCACAGGTTGGGCTCAATAACCTTGGAATTCTTTTCCAACCTCGCTGATCTGGTAATTCTGTGTTTGAGGGTGAGTCCCCAGCAGTTTTTTCCCTTAGGAAAAAGGAGAAGCAAAGTTGTCCTTCAGGCAAGGCATTTTTCTCTGTAAGCAAAGACAGCACAGACTTCTTCAGGTTTGATTCCTTAATCACAAATTCTGCCCAAGGAAAATTTAACAAAAGGCACTCCAAGGTCATTCATGGTCAACCTGATGTGCAGAAGTGGATTTCCAAATTTTGATCTGTGTTATTCTGCCTATCTTCTCCCAGCTATAAAGTCAATCCTTAATGCCTTTTTTTTCTAAAAACCCAGCAAATAAGCAATGTTTTTTCTGTAAATACATTAACTATTAATATTAATAAATATAAGTATTAATTAACTCTAAATCCACATATTTGTAAATGTAAAGGGATTAACAGTGCATTGATATTATAACACATTTAGTACTTAAAAATGCATTTAAATAATATTTATGCATTCATGCATTCTTTATTTTATATTTATATTCTTTGTCTCTCTACTCTGTTATCTTTATGTGTGGTTAACAAATGCAGAAACATACTTATGTTAATTTACCCTCTATCCACAGTCCCTCAACTCTAGATCCTAACTCAGTCTTAAAACACTCTGTTTAAATTCCTCACATTATCCTGATTTACAGCAGCAGAGGATCTTCCTTACTGTATCCCTTAATTAAAAATAAAAACCTAAAACCAAAACAGTAAAACCAAACAAACGAAAACAAAGCAAGAAAAACCCTACGCCCCCGCAAAAAAAAAAAAATCCCTCAATAAAGTCCCCAAACTAAATAAAAAAAAAACCATGGACAAAACATGGACAAAAGTTGATATTTCCATGTTAATTGTAAAGAAAAAATTATGGACAAACCAGTAAAGAGTGAGACATATCAAATGTGATTTGGAATGATGCTAAAATGATGACCAAGAATGAGTAAAATATCACAATGTTGCCATGGTGCATCTCACCTTTCAGACCTCAGAACATGGGAAAATGTGTTATTAAATTTATTTTTTCCCAAAATGGGGTTCTTTGTCTTGTTTTTGTAGAAGACTTCAACCCATCTGATACTTTCACACCAGTGTGAGGTTCCTGTATATTTCCCACTGCTACTAAGTTGTGATATCCTGTATTTTTTTTTTGTCCAAATCTGCAATATCTTCTCCCAGTCTGTCTCAAAAAGAAAGACTTAAATAATAAAAAAGTTATTAAGATTTTCTTGTCTTCTGTAATTACTGACCTTGTCAAAGAAAAGTATTAAAAATCCTTCTCGTTAAATTGTAAACTGAGTTAAAATACCTGCTTTTACAAGCCTATTGTTTTTAGCAATTTTCTTTTAATTCTTTAGACTGGTTTGGTTTTTTCCCACTCCTGTACTTTAGAAAGTTATGTAGATTAGTTGTGGATTAAGACATT
Source organism: Hypocryptadius cinnamomeus (assembly GCA_013400635.1). Lineage (NCBI taxonomy): Eukaryota > Metazoa > Chordata > Aves > Passeriformes > Zosteropidae > Hypocryptadius > Hypocryptadius cinnamomeus. The sequence continues at coordinate 11,448 of VYZP01014659.1, read as the reverse complement.
CTTAAATTCATCTTCCCACTATGATGGACTCCCAGCTTGCCAGGGAAACTGAAACCAGGGAAATCAGCAGAGACATTACTGGCAATGGAAGGGCAATTCCCATTCCCCTTTTTACAGAAGGAGTGTCAAATCTTGTTCTGTGCCTGCAGAGGAGGTTTATTTTGTGTCTTCCTTCATTTTACACTCAAACACACACAGACAAACCCTTGGCACCAACATTTTGAGAAAAAATGGAGAATATTTGATGCCCAAATAAGTCAGGATGGAGATTAATATCTTGGTGCTTTTAAAAACCCATACAAAGCAGATAAATTTTTTACTGTCCTACTCAGAAATCATCAATATTTTTGAGCTTGGCCTCATAAAAATTTTGGCTTAATTTGAAAACATATCTGATTATATTCTTCTAAGGGTTTCAGTTTCCATCGGTCTTAAAATAGACTGCACTTTTTATTTCCATTAAACTGCAAGTGCATGATGGCTAACTGGATTTCTAAATGTGTTACTGAACAAGTCTGGGGATGCTCTTGAGGACAGACATGTCCTGTCAGAAAGTCTTTCTGAAATATGTTTTACCCAGACAAAACTTCTATTTTCCATCCTTTGTGCTCAAATTTGGACTTTTTTGAATTTTTGGTCACCTCTGCAGGTCTGGGTCCTTGGACACACACAGATTTTAAGCTGCAGTGACAAGCACATTGAGCAGCATCCAGGTTAGGAAAGAAACGTGACGTTAAAATTCCCCACACAGGAATTGCTGTCTGTTGTTCAACAGCCAACCATGAGAATGTTTCATTTCACATTAATGTGTAAAGGGATGATGGGGGTGAGGGGAGAGCCCTCCACGGCACTTTTTCCATGGGGCTGGGAAATGGGATACAGGAATGAAGGTTAAAGCTGAAACTCCCGAGCTGGGGAAGGAGCTGAGGGCCAGCCCAGGGATGACACGCTTAATGTGAGGCATTCTTCTCAGTGGGAAGACTTTGGCACACATTCCAGAGAGGCTCGAGCTGGCATTGGGACTTGGAAATATCACAGCCCCTCGCACTTTGAGAGGGTACTTAAATTGACACATTGGCTCCCTTCCAGGAATATTACAACGTATTAGTAGAAAGGCAAGGATTTCCTTTCTAAGAAGTCATTGTAATTTTTTGTAATTCAAGACGTAGCCAAAAATGGGCACAAATTGCAGTGTATAGCTGCAGCCCTTTATGACTCAGTTTTTCATGCTATATCCAAACACAGGGACAGGCTGCTGTCAGAACACACTGGACTTTTTATCCAAGTCTCTCTCTATTTCTCTTGTCATAACATCCTGGTCTCAAAGAGAAGTTTGAAAGCCATTGCCAGCTGAGCCTCTGCTGGCACGTCATCCCTGTTCCCCTCCACCCAGGAGTCAGGGAAAGCCTGCAGGTATCCACCTTCCTCCCTGACATCTTCACTACTGCTAACATCAACTCCCACCACTGATTTCTGCCTACACAGGAGGTGAACTCAGGGAGCCCGTAAATTTATGCTTCAGTGATTTCGTCTGCTTTATAATTAGACTCCCATTCATTAAATAAATCAAATGCACATGATATCTGCTGGCTCAGGAGTGGCAAAGCAGGTACGTGGAAAGCTTGCAGCTCTCTCCCCTGCTCCCACAGCCAGGCTGCAGGATCCCAGGAAAAGGGAGGCGTCCAGGGATTTGCTCTGAGGGGAGCTGCTCTAAATTCAGCACAAGATACCAAACCTGCAGACACATCACTGGTGTGATGCTTTCACCCTTCCACAAACTGCTGGTGGTTTAGGCAGTCGTGGGGCAAAAGATGCAGTCATCACCATCTAGCTGCAGGAATTACATTTCCAAATGGGAGTTAACAGAAGGGACAGTATTCACCCCCTGGCACAAAGCCCATTTGGTGAAGAAATGCCAGGATACCAGAGCAAGAAAGGAGCAGAGTGTTCTTGTACACACACTGCTCTCTAAATGCATATTTATTTACAGAAAGGTTTAAACAGTGGCAGGAATATTATCAATAATTGCTATTTCTGACCACATCTGTGGGAAACTGACACTTTACATAGATTCAGCTCATATTTGAATAACATCCCTAGTCACTTGAACAGTGTCCAATAATCTCTTGGGTCAAGAAGCAGTTCAGTCACTCTAAACTGAAAAATGTCACAGCACCACTTTCATGGGACCCCATAGACCCCAATGCAAATCATGCATTCTGAATTTTCACAGATGCCAGAGGGACTGGGTTTTGAATATTCTTGGTTTAGTAACCTGGTGACACCATGACAGTGCTGTTTCTAAATACCTCCAAACCATCCCTGATAGAGGAATGGCTCACAGGATTAAGAATAATCAGAGAATTATGACAACAGAAAGCCCCTGCCAAACCCCTTGAGGCACTGTACAGTCTAGTTAGAAACAAGCTAAAAGACGGTTAAAACCCCTTCATAACAAGGTCTTAAATCAAGCTGATAAAAGCAATTAAGTAAACAACAGGAAGGGAGAAGAGTAATTAAACTGAAGGAAAAAATTGGCACAAGAACACATGGGTATAACCTAGAAGGAATATATCTAGGCTGGAAATTTGTTAAGCATTCTGAAGTCCTCCAGGACAGAGATTCTTGCAACAGCTGTTCAGCAGGAGTAAAGGGGAAGTGACACAATAATCTGAGCAGATTTTAAGGTAGAGTTCCATGGATATTTTTACTGGGATTGTATGATGTTTCCTGAGACTGCAGTAGTTAGAGCTTGGTGACCCTGTGAAATCCTGTTCTCTCTCCCATGATTCTAAAGAAAGGGAAAAAAAAAAAAGAAAGAAAAACAGAAAAAAGCCAGGTGAAAAACTGCTCCAGAAGACAGGACTGAGAGTATAAGTGTGTATAAATATCCAAATGAAGGGCTCTGAGCAGGGCCCAGGCTCTGCTCCAGGGGCCCAGCGATGGCACCAGAGGAACGGGCAGGGACTGATCCCAGGAGGTTCCACCTGGGCAGGAGGCAGAACTTCTTCCCTGGGCAGTGACCGAGCCCTGAACAGATTGTCCAGACAGGGTGTGGAGTCTCCTCACTGGGGATATTCCAGAACCAGCTGGGCACAATCCTGTGCCCTGTGCTCTGGGATGGCCCTGATGAAGCAGGGAGGTGGGACCAGCTGATCCAGCCTGGCCCATTCTGTGGTTCCTGTGGGATGGGGTAGTTTTGCCAGCCAGGCATAAATGTTCCTGGAAGAACTGCTTGGAAAAGAGACCCACATAGCTCTGAACCCACTGTTACCATTGTGTTGTGTCCCAGCTTGTTGGAAACTCTTCATCTCCCTGAAGGTTAAGCCCTCCTGAATTCCATCCTTGGGAAGCTCAGAGGAGCAATCCTGCCTGTCGGGCCTTACCTTCCTCTTTACCCAGCTCTAATGCTGCAGATCCACCTATTTTGATTTAATGGCTGCTCTGTGCATCTCACTTCCCTCCCACATCACTCTGCAGAGCTCTTCTCCTCAGCTCCTTCATTTAAGCCATTTTCTCTCTGTTGAAGGTCTTCTATAAGAGACTCATTTATCGATATTGCTTAGTCTGCTAATTGCCCAGGAGGATCATCCATCTTCTCCTGGTGGGGTATTCAATTAGCCTGAATCTTAACATTGCATTTTTCCCCACATTCCCCCATCCTCCTTTTTCCTTCTGTGCCCTCCTCTTCTCCTCCCCTCTGCCCTGTGTCATCTTTCAGGAAGCAATATATTATTTTATATATATCCCCTGCATTTACATCTCTGGCTTCAGGCCCATTTGGAAACTGAAATCCCCATTAGAAACAGAGGCACAAATGATTAAAAAAACCTTAAAACAGGACCAGGGTGTAGGAAAGTAATTAAATACTCCATAAACGCTGTAAAGCTCTAATGAAACTGCCATCGCATCGAGTTAGTGGCTCGTGGAAGGTGGTGCCCAGGGAAGAGTTCAATCCTGGCATTCGGCCACAGGCAGGAATTCCTGCTGGCTTGTTTGTCTGAAGTTGGAGGAGCTCTCTGGCCAGTGTCACTGTGGGCACGTGTGGGCCTCAGATCTCTTCATTAACCTGATTTCCTGCCACAAAACAGCCAAAGTTCTTCTGGAGCTGTAAAGATTCAATTATCCACAGGAGGGCTGTTGAGGGGGGAACTACATTGTGTTGCTCTGTGCAAATTGCACAGAAGAAGAGACTTTACATGCCTCAAAACAATAAAATCACTGCTTGACATTCTAAGCAAATGGCAGACATCTCCATAAAATATTCTTGAGATTTAGGCCTAATTTGCCTTTTCTGCTTTTAATTTTGTGGAGCATGGTGTTGTCTGAGTTATTGGACCTCATCTTGGACCGCATGCTTTTCAGGAATCAAGTGATTTTTAAAAATATTGAACAGTTAATTGATCTTAAGGCATGACATAACATCACCTCATAACAGCATCAAATCATGGTTTGCTCTGGCAGTTTTGACCCTTTTCTTATTGCAGGTGATGGAGATCAGGGACCAGGTTATGACTGAAAACCCCAAACCTGCTCTCAGCCTGCTCCAGTAGCACCAGAATTATGCAAATCTGACTGCATTGGGCAAAACTTGAATCTACAAAAACTGAAAAGAGAAAAATTCATTGAAATCAGATATTTTATACTAAAAGGAGGACAAAATTGGTTTGTTATACAATTTCTGGTGCTTCTCTATACTTACTTTTCTTCCTAATATTACATGCTTAAATTAACACTTTTACTAATTTCTATTAAACCAGAGTAAAAACTTTTTGACTTTCCTCTTTCTTTTAGTCTTTTTTGTCTCCCCAAATAAAAACTTTGAGGCAAAGTGCAAATAGAAAAATATAAAACAGACAGAAAAAAAGAGAAAAGTATCAGAAACAGTTCTTGAAGCACGTTTTTCAATAGTCACAAAGAAAATAACCAGATTTACTTCCTAATTAAATGATATTTCATCGCAAGTTTGTTTGTAAGGAAATTACACCAGTAACTGGGAAACAAGTATTTATCCAAAGTGTATCTCTGGAAGACCTTGGACATTTCTGGATAGCACAGCCAAAATATCCTTGTGTGAGTAAAGATAAATCACTGCATAAAAGTTTGCAAGGATTTGTACCTTTGCAAGCGTGAAATGGACATGTGAAGTCAGTCAGGTTTGACATGTTATGTTTTAAGGTGTTTTTCATGAACTAAAGGAATAAATGTTAATGGAGGTGACATTCTCTGAATAACTAACAGAGCCCAGCAAATAGTTTCTAATACTAATTATAGTCAATCAATTTTAAAAAAATTAAATTTCTTTTTCCTTTCCTCTATTGCTTCTTGGTGTATTTTTAATTTCTTGTGTTTCCAATTGCTTTTCAAAGACCTTTAAAAGGGGCTTGGTTTGGTTCAAAATGGATTTTTTTTTAATTTAAGTCTCTTCTGTTGCCCTATGTCATATTCCTAAATCATTTGGCCAGCTCTGGCTCACCCTGACTTCAGAGGTCATCTGGGGAATGGCTGCCAAGCCACGTCACATCACCTAGAATGTGACATGCAACCAAATTCTTCCCGTGCTTGTCCTCTCCCACAAACATCTTTTTCTGGCAGAGCTGCAAGATGCTGCTTGTATGCCAGCAGAGATTGCCTGTGCTAAAATGGGGTTTGTTCAGAATGATTTTTACAGTGCCAGAGCATCAAACAGCCTGAGCCATTCCCAGCATCTTTCTTTAGTTTATTTGTTTTTATTTTTAAGCGCCTTAATTTTCCTCCCAGTTTTGCACATGGATTTTGTGTCTGCAGCTGTTTAGAACAGTATTTTTGCAGGCACAAAATGAACCTTCTGATCCTTAGACCCCACTTTTTTCAGGAGAATGAGTTCTAGTTTTATTTATGTAAGTTTTTTGTCCCCAAAAGATTTCTTAATTTTAATTGTGTACAATGACACTAAAAATACCAGATTCTTTACTTCTACACCTATCTTGGGTCTTTTATAAGAAATTGATGCTGAACATGAGCCACATCCTCTATCAAAAAGTGTTTTGATGGTTTGGCATAGCAATGACTTTTCATTTGCTACCTGTCTGAAATACAGCCCATAAAATGGTGTACTGAATTTCTGGTGTACCACTGTTAAGAGTAACTTCATCTACTGAGGAAGCGATTTCCTGAATCACAACTTTATCTCACAATAAAAATTTATTAGTGCTCCTTCTATTGCAGAATGATTTAACCTGCTCTAATAATCCTCTGATGACAGATACACAACCAGACAAGAGAATTTTACCTGATATTTCCACACAGTTTTTCATGTTGGTTTTAAATTAAATCTATAAAAGGATAGAGGTTGTTCCTGAACAAATAAAATACACTCTTTCTAAAACTAGGTAATCAGTCTTCAAGCACCAGTTAAGCCTAGAAGTTGCATTTTGGTAAACAGACATTAGATGATTCATATTAATGAAACTAATTCATGATGTGCTAGGGGAGACCAAAGATCTGTCTGGCACAGTATGCAGGGAAAGTATTAAGAATGTGGATGTGTACAGTAATCTGTATTCTGAGTTATTTAATGATCATACACAAAACCTTCCACATCTGGAGCTTGTACCTGTTTGATGGTGTTTAGTATCTGCCTGGTGTTCAGAAATTTCTCTTGCAGTATTTTAAGTGTGTTTAGGTATTTAGTGTACATTATCTTCTGGAATAATGAAATGAAAAAGAATTTCCTATTTTTCATTTGAATGCTGCCTCTGGTATTCCTGAGTTCGTGTTCTGCAAGAAATAATGAATGATCATTCCTCAGCCACTCCATTCAAATCATTTGGTGCTTTACAGCTTTACCTCCATCACAGCTGTCTTCAGATATCCAAGCTGATGAGTTGGAGTGTGTTCAGTCTTACCACACAGGGAAGACTTTTCCTGACCATCCTTGCCAGCCTTTTCCAGACCTGTCCTAGTCCTTGTGGAGTCCCTCCTCAGGAGTCTATCAGATACATCCACAGTGGCATAAATAAAGGTTTCTCCTTCCTTCCTTCTCAGTGCTCTCTGATGTTGTCAAAACTCAGTTCTACCCAGGAATCTTACCTGGAGCAGGGAACACCAGTCACACCAGATACCTCATGAGGTTCACCAAGACCAAGCTGGTGCTGCACTTGGGTAGGGGAGAGTCCAGAAGAGGCCACAAAGTTGGTAAGGGCTGAGAAGGTTGGGGCTGCCCCCCATTCTTCATGAGCATGAAATGGTTATTTTTATCCATGTGGAACTAAGAGCAAAAAAAAGATGAAATGAGTAATCGATGTATCAGAGGTTTGTATCTCCTTTCCTGGTATTTGATGGCACTGCAGGAAGACAAGGAAAAGAAAATGACAGAGGCCTGATATTTGCTTGAACTGGTCCTGCCACGTGGCTCTTCCACACTGAGAGACTTTGTGTGGAGGAACAACATGATCCAAGTTTCCAGAAGTGCTAAGAAATAAGCACCAAAAAGCAGTATAATTTTCACTCACAGAATTATTGCCTTTGTGCAATTCAGGAGGCTGCAGGGAGTAGAAGGATGGTTTCTTGTTTCGCTCTTTTGCCTGTGGCAAAACATTCCTCTATTAATTCATTGCTGTTTAAAAAGTGGTTTGACTTCCTTGGATGAAAGGCATGACATAAGTGCTTGGTATTAGATAATTATTATTTATTTTTATTCCTTGCAGGCCAAGGACCTATTACAGGCCTCATAAAGTTTAGCACTTCAGCTTTTGTACTTTGAATTAAAAAAAAAGAAAAAGAAACTAAAAGGCAGTTCAATCTCTGTAAGATTACAGAGCTGTCTACCATGTATTCCTCAGATAATTTATATCTAAAGGAAAAAATAGAAACACAAACCAAAGTGCTCTCTCAATGGGGAAAAAACTGAATATTTTTTAAGAAAGAGGTCACTACTTGTCAGATTTTTCACTGCTCTGAATTGATGCAATCCAAATAATTTAGTTTGGGTAGTCTATGGTTAACATTTTCACATTCAAACTCTAAGTTAATAAAACTTTCCATGGTACTCCAAATAAAACTTTACTTGGGGGCTTGAAGTCTATTGTGTACATAACACAGACAGGCACTCAGAACCTGGTGATGTGCAGAAATAAAGGTATGGGAACACATTTAAAAAGTCCAGGCCTGCATCTTGGTTCTTGTAAATGAACTTGGCTGTTTGCAAGTCAGTGAGGTTATGCTGACTTAGGTCAAGTGAGTTTATAAAGCTGTCAATGTTAGAAATAATTTGTGCACCAAATTCATACCCAAATGAAAAATGAAAGAACCACAGAAGTGACTAAAAAATATCATGGCTTCAGACTTCATGTACATCATTGTCATCTTCAACTAGCAAAATTGTTGTCATCCAATTACCCTTTTTTAGCTGATGAAAGAAATTTTTCCCCGTCAGAGATGCTCCAGACCCTAAACCATCTCTGCTGGACCCCCTGGAATATATTCATTTTGTGGCTGACTGGAAATTTTGCATCCAACTAGAGAAACTAATTTTCTTTTCAGGCAGAAAGTGCTTTCATTTTTGGACATCAGTGGCATTTTTTGTCCTTTGGCTTCTGAAAAAATTCCAGCCTCTGAACTTTGGAGAAGAGTCATTCTTATACGACACATGATGCAGCAACACAGCACAGTTAATCCTATTTGTTTGGCAATGCCTAAACTTATTTTACATCCTGCAGGAAAAACTGCAGTCATCCTTGTCTGAGGAAGCTGCAGTGCTTCTTAGAATGCTATTCTTAGAAACCTTTTCTCACAGGCAAGCTTTCTAGGTAAGGTGGGCAGCTCTTGTGAATTGCGAAAACCAACTACAGGGCAAACTGAGCCCACAAAAAACCCAGCTTTGGCTGCACTCTCACCCTGCTTTTGGGTTTTTGGTGGGTTTTTTGGTGGGGCTTTTTTGGTTGTTGGTTTTTTTTGGTGTTTTTTTTACCAACCAAAGAAAAAAACATTTACTCCAAACTGTTAGAAAACTCCTACATCATAGTTCCTAAAAAGAGTTTTGATGATACTAAACTTTCATTTTTAACACATATTTGGTGCATATGTATAAGTGTAATGTTTAATTCACTGAATAAACACTCTGTCCCCCAAATTCTGTGTGTGGCCCCTAATCTTGCAAACCCAAGGAGGTCTTGCTGAGACCATCCCCTCATCATCCACTGAGCTAGATGGAAATTCCTCTTGGTTATGTCTCCAAGGCAAATTCTCAATCTTAAAACATTTCTTGCTGTTACTGTATATAGTTCTTAAACAGACCAAATTTTGTAATCCCTAGGCAGGTTTTTTTTTCCAGTTTGGTTACGAATACAGACCAACCCTCTGAGAACTATAGGCAGTCTCAGTTCCATATTTCTAATGTTCTTATAGTTATCAGAGTAAAAATTTGTCACGCTATGTACAGTATTGTGGCCAAAGTTGTATTTTCACACTATGAATGGGTTATGCTTAAACTGCATGCAGAGGTTTTCCAAGGAGAGTTAATCCTGAACAGGTTTTCTGCAGGAAGAAGTGAAAACATGAAAACAAGAGTTTGTGGCAAAAGAGTTTTAATCTTCCAACACAGTCAGGACCTCTTTGTTGTTCAGTAAGTCAGTAGTAAATGCAGAACAATGCTTTATAATACCTGTGATATTATAGACCTGACCCACCATTTTCACATGATCCTACATGTTTTCCCACTGTTTTAAATCAGGTGTAGTGCCCCTGAAGTTAATCCAATGTCTTTCCTAGCCTACAGAGGATGATCAAAGCTAAAACTTCCAGAAGTTAAAGAGTCCATCCCATCCCACAGGCTTGTCTGAATTCTTTAATTCTTTAATCTCATAAAGTATAGTTATGGTTTCCTGGTTATATCTATGAGGGAAAATCTGGGCATGCTATATTCAAATTAGGAATAGAAATCTTAGACAAGAAAAAAAAAATATTAAAAAGAACCATTGCACGTAATCAGTGGGAATGTTTGAATATTTGAATGTTTGTATGAGAAGAGCTATTAATTTTTCTGGCATGCCTCATGACATTATAAAGAAAACATCTCACAACCTGTGTTTGGAGAGACCTTACAGTCAGATGTCTGCTGACATTATGGGTTTTTTTCAGTGCATTTTGTGCCTTACGCCAAATCAGACTCATTCAGTTTCCTGTAGATGTGACTCTGGCACCTCTCCTTTTGCCTTTCTTCGCAAATTGTTTATCAAATTTGACTGACAGTCATCCTCAACTCCTCTCTCAGACTTTACTGCCTTTTGGTTGAAAGAAAATGTTGCCATTTTTCAGCACCTTCCAATTTACACCAATCAGCATCACTGCATTGCTTCCTTGTGGCAGCCTTTATTTCTTGAGTGAAGTTTCTCTTGTATTACACAGAGAAACAACAGGACTGGGGTGGGGCAGCTCATAATTTGAGCTCCTGTCCAGTGGTTAATGCAAGTAATCAGGACATCAATAACAGCACTGGTGAAAGCTGGTAAAAATGCTCCAAATTATCTAAATTTTGACTGATTTTTCAAGGGCAAAAAAATCAATGGGAGAAACTATTTTTAACCAATCACACATTTGCCTGTATTTCATATTTCATTTTTGAAAATGAAGAAAAGCCTGGAAAATTACCCCAAATTGCCACCATTGCTTTAAGCTACTATGGATATTTTATTGTCTGATAATACATGTTAGCACTTGAAAAACATGGAATTTCTGTGGCCTCAATACAATTTCCCTAACTTGCCATATCCAGTTTCTCTTCTCACTGTCTCTTCTCTTCCATGCTTCAGATCTTTCTTCAGGGTTGAGGATGGGAGCACTCAGCCTTTACTGGGTATGTGAAAAATAGAGGTTTTTTTCCAATCCAGTTTGCAGAGTAGAATGAAAGGATTCAGGCAAAAGAAGTGCCAAGAAATGTATGCCAAAACACAACAGGAGCCACCTGTGATGACTGTGAACTCAGACATCAATGTTTTACGTGGAAAATCCACAGTCCTTGCTTGCTCTGTGTGCTGTTCATGAGTAGCCAACACCCATGGCTGGTACTTAGCTATAAAACAACACTGTGCCCATCTCAGTGCCAGTAATTCTATTGATCACTTCTACACAGCCACAGACTTCTCTGTTCCTGTTATGCTCCTGTCTCAGTTTCCCCCCTCTGTGATATCAAAAACGTTTTCTCGCACTGTTGCTCAGATTTTGGCTGTAAAAGAAGTAACCCAGAGTGCTGAGCAGCCCTGCAGAGGGACCTCAACAGGTTGGGGAGACGGGCAGAGAAGAAATGCCTGAAATTTAGTAAAGGCAAATGCAGTGTCCTGCAATTATTTGAAGAAATAATTCAGTGCACCAACACAGGCTGGTGGTGACCTGCTGGGAAGCTGCTCTGCAGAAAAGGACCTGGGAGTCCTGCTGGACAACAAGGTGTCCATGAGGCAGCAGCACCCTGGG
>VYZP01014654.1:1394-11725 GCA_013400635.1 Hypocryptadius cinnamomeus | reverse complement strand
AGAAGAGAAGAGAAGAGAAGAGAAGAGATAGGCTTCTCTCTGACAAACAAGAAAAGTGAGAAGGAAGGAAAGTGAAGTTTTTGCAATAGAAAGGAGAGTTCAAAGGGTTAAGTGTTTATTCACAATAAAATGGAATTATTGCTGGTATCGTTTGAGAAGGCAGCGGCAGAGGCCTTGGGGGCCAACCAGAGCTGATTTTTGACTACCTTCAGTGGTGTAGTGAGTAGAATTCATAAAGCCTCCTTCTTCCTCTGTTTTCATTGAGCAGTCTGAGTGTTTCATAAACCCAAATGTAAGATTATATATACTTTATACATATACTTCTGGTAATACATTTGGGAAGGCAACATGTTTCACTGACACAAGTGTAAGAATTGCTAAAAAACCAGGATGCAAACCAAAAACAGGTGACAGATTTGAGGGAGAACCCTATCCTCCAGCCCTGCTCCTTCCTTCCTTTCTGTCTAGGCCTGACAGCAAACTCTAGTTAGAAACTGAATTAACACTTTTTGGAAGCTGTTGACACAAGGTGGAGATGATGGGCTACTTATTGACATAAGTCTGGCAATTTTCTCAACACACATGTGGGCACAGCCTGTGGAGAGCTCACACTGGAGCAGGGTAGTCCTGAAGGGCTGCCACTCATGGAGAGGACCCATGTCTGTGCAGTTTTTAAAGGACTGGATCACATGGAAGGGACTCCATGCTGGAGGAGGGGAAAAGTGTGAGGAGGAAGCAGCAGCAGAGAGGAGATGTTATGGACTGACCACAAACCTCCTCCTCATCCTCTTTCCTCCTGCCCTGTCTGGAGAGGTGGAAGAGGTAGAGATATTGGAATGAAAAAATAAAGTTTAGCCTGAGAAAACAGGGGAGAAAGGGTAAGGTGCTGTTTTACTTTTGTCTCTGTTTCTCATCATCCAACTCTATGTTGGCAATGAATGAAATTAATCTTCCTCGAGTCTGTTTTGGTCATGATGGTATTTGATAAGTGATCTTCCTGTCTTTATCTCAGCACATGGGCTTTTCTATGTCATTTTCTTCTCCATCCTGTTGGAGAGGGGGAGTGAGAGAGCAGTTGGAGGTGTGCCTGGCCGCTGGCCAAGATCAACCCTCTACAGCTATATTGCCTGCAAACATTGTGAGCCAAGAGAAGATACAGGGTCAGATCCTTACCTGGCAAGACTTGGCAGAGGTTGCTGGATTTCAAGAGTGATTCTGCTGACAGAGATCCCAACCTGTGATTTTTAAGTCTCACACCCCATGCAAATAGTGATATGTAGTTGTTTAGAACAAGTTACACGTAAAAATACTCTGGAGATGCAAGTCTGGGGTGTTTTGTTGGTTTTTTTGTCTTGAAGAAGGAGAGGTGTAATGGAAGGCTAGACCTATTTTTGTTTGCACAGCGAAGAATCTCAGCTCTTCCCTCTGGCCTCTCTCCTGTGGTTATTAAATTCCCTGAACCGCTCTTCTGACTAAAACCTAATACTATATTCTGGAATTTTCTCTTTTCTGTTTGAGCTCAGAATCAACATAGTAGGATACTACTTTTCAAAATGAAGTGCAAACACAAAAGTGAGGAGCAATAATTTTTTATTGTTCAGCAAGAATATCTCTCTGCCTCCCACCTGCCTTCTTTCAGCTTCTCCACATGTTCTTTTCCCTTGGAAATTTATGACACCGTAAATAGTAACCTTTTGTTAGCTGGCATTGTAATTTTGTTATTGCTGGATTTCTTTAGTTGCTGGGTTTCTGTGTTTCTGTAGGTGTTGGACAAGTTAATGGCTATTTTTTTCCAGTAGGGACCTCTGTAAACTTGAAAGGAGACATAATATAAAGAAGAGTGGAAAACAGGCCAGTCAAATGCAGAGTGCATGCTAGCTACCACTCAGCCACTTTAGAAGACTGCAGCAGAAAAGAGCAGCAGCATTAACTAAGAATCGCCCCCTCCTTCTCTGCAATCACTAACCTCATGTGTTGCTTTTGAGAGCTGTGCAGGCTCAGGGGTGGATTTGCATGAGCAGCAATAGCATTTTGAGTGGGGAAAGCTGCATTTCTTAGTTCATGTCTGGAACTTGTACCACCAAACAAACCTCTTCTACACACGTGAGAAGGTGGTGTGAAATCCAGGTTCACCTAAAACTGAACTTCAGTCACCAATTAGCTTCTGAAATTTCTGACCACTGCCTTTCTGATTTCTTTGGTGTGCTCAGCTAAATGTGATGAGAACACTAACTTTGATAAGTGAGGACCTGACACTTTTTTTGATACTGAGGGCATAAAAAAGGATCATGGCAGGATTATAATCAGAGGTGGAACATCGCATGGCAATGATAAGAGATATCCAGATCTCAACTGTGCCCTCAGCTTAATAAGAATCACAGAAATCCTTGAGGAGAGTACATGGTCCAAGTAATACAAATGGATCTGGTCTATTGAACACAGCACAATGCATGTGCTTTTAGCTTTTGAGGGCTTTATATTTCCCCAACAGCATTTTAATGTTTCCATCTGTTAAGGCTCTCTCTAGCTGTATGGATGTTACCCACAAACTATTTGTTTCATAGTCAAGAAGAGCTGAAAAATGTATCTGGACCCTACTAAAAAGTGGCTTGAGGTAGGGTCTGACTTAGCCACTCTTTGTATGTTAAGAGATTAAACCAGAGGAAATGTTTTCAACTCATTGGAATGAGAGTTTCTTAATTTGTGGTTTCAGCCTAATGGTGATAGGGGTTGTAAATATTACAGTGTATTTCTGGAGTAACCCAGTGGGACCACTGACCGAATACTGAACTTTTAAATTATGGAAATATCTTTTGAAAAGTATAAGTAATGCAAATCTATGCAAATTAGATGGAAAGTTTAGCCCAAGATGTAAGAATTCCTTTACAACCTTTTGGTTAATTGATTGGATTATCCTCTCAGTTACACTGCAGTAACTCAAGTTTCTCTTCAGTAACTTAAAGAGGGTGTTTATCTCTGACATGGATGGACCTCCTGTGTGAACAACAGACTCAGACCTTGAGTCCTTGATTTTACTAATCAATCCAAGCCCCAGCTCTAATTTACCATGCTGAAGCAAAACCAAATCCACCAGAGATAACACTAGATAATGCTCAGGCTTTTCTTTTCGTTGTTTTTGCTGAAGAGATGAAAGAGCTCCATGAATTTCTTTAATGAACAATAGGAGATTGATTCAGTAAATGCAAGTCCTGAGTAACTGAACTCAATCAGGGCTTCTTTATAATAGACTCTTCTTATAAATATACAATCTACATACAATGCACTCAAAAATTGCTAGCCCAGGGAGAGCCTTAAAATCACATTTCAGTATCATAAGACAGGAGCACACAATTCAGAAATTGCCACAACGGACATAGATAGTAATTCAAACCTCTAAGCAAACACAATTTTTAAAAAAAAGTTATTCACTGTGTGTGATTATCTGACTGCTATTAAAAGTGTGCTTGAATCTATTTGTATATTCAGGCTTTGCAAACTCACCCCATTGCTATGTTTTGGTCAGAATGAAATTTACCTGATGGTCTATGGTGATGGTTGACCTTGGCTGGACTCCAGGTGCCCATTAAGCCACTCTATCACTCCCTCAGCAGAACAGGGTGGGGAGATTGTAAGATGAAAAGAAACCTTCTGGGTCGAGATAAAGGCAGTTTGCTAACACAGAAGTGAAGGTCATGCTCTCAGAAACAAAGGAAAAACCCCGAAGGTTTTATTCCCTACTTCCCTTCAGCTTCAGCACACTTTGCAGTTGCTCCAAAAGACCAATGTAATTGGTATAAAATGTCAGCCTTTCCTCCTCCTTTCTCTGAGCTTTTATATCTGAGCAGACACCATGTGGTACACAATATCCCTTTGGTCAGTTTGTGCCACCTGTCCTGGCTGTGTCCCCTCACAGGATTTTGCCCACCCCTTTACTGCTGGTGAGGGTGAGGCGTTGGAGGGAGGGCAGTGATGCAGTGCCAGCGCTGCTCAGCCTCAGTGGCCAAAGCACTGGGGTGTTACCGGCCCCTTTGCAGCTACCAATGCAAAGCTCAGCACTGGGAGGGCTGCTCTGGGGAAACAAGCTCCATCTCAGCCACACCCAATGCAACCTTATTGATATTCCAGCTGGAAAAAACATATAGAGAGGAGATTCATGCAGAAGTACCTCCTTTCAGAAAAATTTATCTGGGTTTCTCAAGCTTAGCAACCAAGGTCATGTTTATGGCCTTAGCACCGGGACCATGTTAATACCAGCGTTGTGGCAGTCCTGTGACTGACTGTATCTTGATTGAAGTAAATGAAAGATTTCTGTGGTTATAGTTCCAAAATGGCTATTCTTACATATACCAGACATATATTCTCAATTTAATAGGACCTGAAATCATACTACTATTCCTTCATAACAAGATATCTGTCAAAAGGACATCACTCACTGCAAAAAAGTTTTTATCTGGCTTCAAGAAAAACATAAGGTGCAATGCCTAGAAAAGAATTATGCATAATTAAAGGGGGAGAACAACAGTCATTCAGTCCTCTGGGAGGATCTTTCTGCCTCTCAGATGATACTCAATATTTTTCCATTTCCATTCCAAGTAAATATTAAGATTAGAATATGACTGGCAGTGCCAGGTGCTATCCAAATAAGTGTGAAAACATAGTTCGTACTCACACACATTTAGAGACAAGCTGCTAAAAAACCTGGAGTGGGAAGGTGTCAAAGCTTTGGTTTTGTGACACTGAGGACTACAGGATTTACCAGCCAGGGGCGACAATAAAGCACAGGTAAATTAACAAACAGATGTACCCCCAGCTCACTTCAGTTCAGTCAGGGGTGAGAAACCATCCAGGGAGCAGGTTTCTGGGCAGGTCCAACATCCTCCTGCTGCCTTCCTTGCCTGCTCTCGAGTTGTCCACTGGGCAGGATTAGTAACCAGTGAAGACTGAAAGGAACCCTGTTAATGCAGAGCCACGTCACAATGGGAGACAACAGAACCAGGCACAGGTCCCTGAGGTGGATTGACCTTTTGAAGGATCTTACCCCAAACCATTTAGCAGAAACATTTTGGGTTTAAGTGGCCCTTAGCAGCTTAAGGGTAGCTAAGAAATAAATGCATGTGTGCTTAAATAAATGCATGTGCATCTATGTCTTTTTAAAATAACTTTCTTCAACTCTTCTTCAACTTCTGTACTTAGTGTAAAAAAAATCCACAAGTTTAGGAGCTTTTTGTCAGGAACAAGACAAGTGTATTCTTCCCCTGAGCTTTCCTCCAACATTATCTTGTGCAAGTATGTAAAAAAAATAGTTTTTGCTAGGATGCCAGAAACCATTCAGTTAAGACTCCAATACAGATCCAAAGATTTCACCTGCTCTTGTTCCTGTTTGTATTCATTTGAATGATTACCATCATATTTATCATCCAGAGCACATAGGGGCTAAATCCTGCTTTATTTATTGAGAGAGTAACGTGAAATAGACATACTTGAAGATACAGAGGATTACGGCATATATTTCATGTACTCATCATATATAATTAAGGTAATGGTATTCTTTTCCTTTTGCATTTTAACTCATAAGACATCTCTGGGCTGTATTGCCAACATTTAAGGTAGTTTTGGGACAAAATTTTTCCTCTCCATAAATTCACAATTAATACAGGTTTTTGTGTTAAAAATCCACAGAACTTTACAGAACTTAAATAGCTCCTCTTGTTCTGTAGGCCCTAGTCTGATCGTGCTGGGATTGAATCCTTTGATAAACATTTCATTTTCAGGCAGGGCTTCATACCCCCAGGTGCAGAAATCTCAAAACTGGACACCCAACTGTGAGTTATACATCCTGCCAGCTCCTTTTAATTTCTGTGGAGTGAAACAGATTTTTTAGGAGGGCAATTTCTCAGATGTCTGTTATATATTCCCAGAAGACATTTTATGTCATCCTAATAAAGACATTATAGGGCATTTGGAAGAAGCCTTGCTTTTCTCCATAAACTATAGGAATAGTTGATTTATAAACTATTGTTTGCTCTTCCTTCAGACATTTGAAAGTGAAAAAAATCTGTGTGAACAGGTATGGTCACTTGCAAATTTTGCTTAATTTAACCCATAGTGTAAGGTAAAGTGTAAAATAAGTAATCAGGGGCTGAATGGTAGCTATTTCATGCAGGAATCTTCATCCATGAATCCCACAAAAACAAACATGTCCCCAAACCTTCCATCTTAAGCAAGGCATTAATTTTTAAATTTAACTGGTAACATTTTTACTGGTAAGGAAACAATAGCAATTGGATGATGGTCATTCTCCTACCCATTTTTCCCCTCAGATATGAGTACAGAGTAAGTTCAGAGAGGATGCAAATGCTGTAATAAGTATTTCTATTTTTGTGCTGGAACTTACACATTCTCCTGGGAGTCTTTTATTAAAACTGTTTTAATAGAATGAAGAAATTAATTTCCATACATCTGGTAGAACTCAGCATTTATTTCAGGCCAGATATGATCTGTGATTCATAAAAATACTTCTGCAAAACATCTTTCTTTCTTTGGGACAGTATCAGTTTGCCATAGGAACAACAATAGAAATACATAAAAAACAGGACTTTCAATAGTTAATTACATGCATTAACTATTATAACATAGCTCTGTCTTTAAGTAATAACTGAAATTGTGTTGCTCATTCAGATATTGTTAATGTGTTCTCATTAGCCATGTAGCTGCAGTGCATTTTCTTTCATTGGTGGGTGACGATGAGAATGTGTTTCATTAGCTGGAAAAAATTGTTGACAGCTGTAGGATCCATGGAAGAATACAAATATGCATCGATCAAATTTAGATTCACAGGCTTGAATAGTATGTAAAAAAAAAAAAAAAAGCCCATGCTGAGGAATTAAAATGAGACTGAAAGAAATTCTAAAGTAAGAGTGAGATTATCAAATGAGTTTTGCCTGTTCTAGTTTTCCTTGCAGTGTGTGCACAAAAAAATAATTGGAAAATTACAAAAGAAGATTTTTTTCCAAAATAATATTCAAAGATTCCTTTTAGTAAGATGCAGCAGTATGGAACTTATTAATGGGTGAAGACCTAAACAAAGAGAAGAAGTGTGAGCAATGCAATTTTCTTTTTTGATGAGATTCGAACAACGTGAAGACATTTCCCATCTTTCACTATTTTGAACTCTGCTTGTTTCCGTGAGATCATCTATTTATGAAATCAAAATGAGCAGGTGAGAGAAACTAGGAAGTTTTCCACTGCAGTTCCAGATGGCCCACCAAGGTATAGACACTGTGGCATGGATTTCTGGAAGATGATTTTCAAATTAGGGTCAGGGACCCTAGAAATTTTAAGTTGGGATTTTTCTGTACATAAGTTCATGGGTGTTTATGGAAGTTTGCTGTACATGTGTACTGCAAAGAGAAAACTGCTTTATTATGAACTGTCACAGTATTAGCTGACACATCTTTACAACCCCATTTATTGCCAATGCCACAGAAGTTTATTGTGTTCTTTGGGTCAATGAAATGTACAAAAGTTCTAAAGCTGCAATGTATGGTAGTATAGATGGAAGGAACAGCTGTTTAATATTTGCTGTAAGATTTTCTCCATTGACATGCAGGCTGGCAAGAGGGGGTGTTCAGGAAAAGAAAGTGAACATTTTTTTGAGAAATATTAAGCTAACATTAGAGAAAACTCTTGTGAATCTTCAAAGTATCAGAACAAGAAAAGATGCAGCTGAAGTTGCGTCGAGAGACAGAGCTTCATCATCTTAAATAATTCTGTGTGAATGCATAAAGAAAATAAGTTAAAAAAAATTAAAAAATATTAAATCATCAGAGATTATCTTGGAAATGGTAGGAGAAGTATTACAATTGTACATACATAGAAGTTCTAAAAGCTGCCCTCTAGTCCTTTGGCAAGTGGAGACAAAATCTCACCCTATCCTATTTATTTTGTGTCTTTGTGGTTCCTCTACTTGCCTTCAGGTGTTTCCTACTGAGGTCTGTTATTTCTGAGCAGACACCAAGCCTAGGTGCAGTCAGAGTGAGTAAATGCATAAAAAAGATAAACAGATGGGTGGTTATTTGAAAACATATGCTCTATTTTTTCTGATAATGGCAGTTTTGCTCTTCTGGCATGCTGCAGAGGGCACAATGGTGCATGTCCTCTGTAGAACTGTCTCACTCCAAGCTAAGCACTCAACAGGCCAGTTTCTCTCAGAAATACAAGTTCAGGAGGGATGTAAGCTGTCCTGGGATAGTGAAGCTGTTACTTAAAGAACCTTTCCTACTATTAATGCAGATGTGAAAAAATGAAAACATTCTGTAAGAAGTTGTCCCTTTTTGAGAAGTAGTGAATAGAGCTCAAACTGATCATCAAAATATTGTTTTAAAAATAATTATGAAATATTCATCAGTAAATGTGCACTATTGATGCTGAGGTCTTTGGCAATTTTTAAACAAATTTGCAATTCAGTAAATTATTATTTCCATGGAAAATATAAAACAAAAAAAAGTAAGATGAAAATGTTAAAAAATTTACAGTGCATATGCTGTCATTAAATAGATAATTTTTTAAAGGGAATTCTTGGATTTCTTAAGCCTGTAATTGTGATCAGAATACATAGGCCTGGTTATCTGAGACAAACAGGAAATTGACTCATTTTGAGACCTTGTAAAGGAGCAAGGAGATATTTTTTTCCAAACAAAGACAGACATTCATGGTCATTCCCACAGAGATTTCACTCACCCTCAGAGCCCTTTGAAGGTCCTTTCCTACCCAAACAATTCTGTGATTCTGTGACTCACCACCACAAAGCACAAGGACTTGTGTCTAAGTGGTCTGTCCAGGGTCACTTGTGTATGACAGGGAAAAGGTACACCAGCAGTCGAGTCCTCATCATTTCACATTGTTCTTCTCTGGCACTGATGAAATATTTTTACCTCTTCTTACAAGGCTTAGCGTGATTATTTTGCCTCAGAATTTTTTTTCTTAAGCCTGCCTAAAACACAGCAAATTTTCATCAGTGTTTCTTCATTTTGGATCTCCTCACAGGATTGTTCAATCCTCCTGCTGGGCTAAGTGGAACTGGATGGCACACACACTGTGGTATCACCTTATTGTCACCTGCCTGTTGTTAGCATGCAGATCTTCTGCTGAAAGATAATGTGTGCAGTGGTTTTATCAGATTATGGACCTGCAGATCTTGATGAGAGTGATGAGAGTTATTCCTGAGTTTTAACCAGTCCATTGCTGTCAGCCATGTCCTTGGCTATTAATGCATGCTTTTATTTTGACCTTTGTTCTATGTTGAGTTCTTCGGTACTTTCAGATATTTCCGTCACTTCTTCCTTCAGACCAATCAATATTTCTCTTAAAATTTATGTGAATGAATCATTTGGATTCCCTCTAGTTTTGATATGCATTGTCTTTTTTGCAGTATTCACTTTCCCTGCTTCCATTTTCTCTGAAACACCTTGACTCTCACTATATACCTGGTCTTTAGAACAGCTCACCTAAATGCATGGTTCCAAGCAGCCTCTTTATTCTGATAATTGATAATTTTCCTCACTTCCATCTAGCAGACTCACCTGATGTCTTGGATTTTTTTACCTGGGTAAACTGCAAAAAGGTGAAGTTAGCATGGAAGTCAGCATCTCAAGGCACTTACTGTCTTGTTTTTTATAGGTATATAATAAAATGTCAGGTGTTTAATAAATTGGCAGCAAAAGTTTACAAAGTAATTACATTTTCTGCAAGTTTACAAAAACACTGACAAATACAATGTATTAACAACTGGATCATTAGTTAGTTAAATTTATCTTAAAATATTTAGTAAAACAACATTTTTTCCACCATATCACTGTTTGGAGGATGTTCTTGTGTGTTCAAAAGAAGCTGTGATTCGGTGCTCACGTAATATTGCTTGCTAGGGCTCTCTTGTTCTGGATCATTAGACAGGAACAAGAACAATTTATTCTGTTGAACAGCATTCTAACACCACATGGTGTGATTATCCTATGTCTTCTCCAGTGGCTACTGCAATATGGACCATAAGGTAAAAAATACCCCGTGCATAGTGCAGTATTTGGGGTTTATATTTGTAATTCCGGTTCTTCAAAGAAGTTCTAGTTTAATATTTCAAAAAGGGTCCTGCTCTGGATTCATGGATTTAGTCACGTATTTCAGCAGATTGTCTGTCAGTCATGGATCTTGTCATGTCAACAGAGGCATGCCAAAGATATTGTGGTTAAAATGAAAGCAGAGATGATGAAGGGAAAGCTAAAATAATTAAAAATTTTTGAGACTTTGATAATCTCTAATATTGCTATTGCACACAT
>VYZP01014640.1:0-19018 GCA_013400635.1 Hypocryptadius cinnamomeus | reverse complement strand
TATGATCTCCAGTTCATAGCAGTGATTTTAGAATGAACACCACTTCTGTAGCTCAAAGTCATTCTAATAAAAAGATGTGAAACCTTTTGTCATTTTAAATGCTTAAATATGTGAGACAGCTAGACTAAAAAACAAAAACAAAACCCAAAACCAAACAAACACAACAAATCAAAGTAGAAAATCAATCCAGAGATCAAGACTTCAATATTTTTTTAAAATGCATTTCTGAGAAATGCAAATACATTAAGCCATTAGGGTTTTCCTCAAAATACAAATATTATAATACTGCATAAAGGATGTAAAAAATTAATCCAAATGGAAAACCAAGGAGCTAGCCAGTTCTAAAACTACAGTACAAAAAAAACAAATTTGAGAGGAGGTAAATCATATTCCCTATGAATATCACAAATCATATTTGATCTAGAAAACTCTCCAAGTGCTTTCTATTATATCCAACTACATATTGAATAGTTAGTCTAATACCATTGTCCTAAATGTTACAGTTAGAAAAGGTGTTTAAGATCTTTGAGTCCAGCCGTTAATTCAGCACTGCCAATGCTGCTGCTAGACCATCTCCATGAGGGCTACGTCTACATGTCTTTTATGTACCTCCCTTATATTATTTTCTCCTTTTCTTAGGACAAGATTGTTTTGTCTCTCCTGTAATATGTAGTTGGGTCATACAGATTTGTATTTTGCCACAAAACTTCGCAAATGGCCAGTACTAACCAAGGTAGTACTAGAGAAGGGCTAGGGTGCAAAGTACTGATGTACAATAGTTAATATTTATTCATGCACACGAATTATATCAGCAGTACTGAGGCATCCTGAGTGTGATTTTACGTAATAACCTTTGAAGGTTCACAGGCGGTGTGATTTGATTAATCACTAACACCACATTACCCATTAAAATTTATAGTAAATGTCTGAAAGTAACTACATTTTTTTCAGAATACTCACCACTTTTCTAGTGATTCAGATGTCCATGGAGATAGACTTTCCATAGTTACTTATCTATGATACCAGAAAACATTGAGCCTTCCACCAAAGAAAGATGTGTTGAGGGACTGGGATGCTGGTGCTGTCTTGGCAGTCCAAGGGTGTCATTATCCTTCATAGACAGCTACAAGCTTCCAAGAAGAAAGGTCCTTATTTCATGGACTAGACTGTTATTTAGTATTTTTCTTTAAGCATGGACAATATCTAAGTCTTCTAATATCTAAGTCTCCAGTAAATTCCACTAGCTCATTACCTTACATGGCACTGTAATACACTTTCATAATATAAAGACTGATTGATATAATGGCTAGGGAAGGAATTTTCTTAATTCACAACAATGGAAGTTGCTGTAATGTTTATAATGTTATAATGTTTATAAGTTGAAGAGAGTTTAAAATGTCGTTTATTTCGAAGAAAGACTACTGTTCTTGACTGCTATCTCAAATGAAACTACCCAAAACTAAGATTTTCGGTAGGACTCTTTCCGCTGCAGTGTCACCACAAATGGTTAGACAGCTTTCGGATCAAGGAAGCTGAAGGGGTGTCTTTTGTTTCTCCTCGATTTACATAAAGAAATCTGCACCTCATTAGTGAAGATCAGCTACTTGAAAACAAAACTTGCCAGATCTGGGTACAAAATGATGAAAATTATGCCAATGTTTATGCATGATCATGCAATGTGCTTGAACTAATCAGTCATAGCTGCATATGAAATGGAACATGAAATAGCCTGGGCTTTGTTAACAGTATATGGTAAATTATAGTAGCATGAATAAAACAGTTTATGCAAATAAACATTTAATGAAAATAATTATAGTTGAAATTGCTGCAGTTTTGCAAAGATACATTCATTGGAAAGATGTTTAAGATACTGGCTGAACCAGCAATGTCTTCCTAGTATGTGTTTCTAGTTAAAGAAATATTTACTTTTACCAAATACAGCAAAATTCTAGGTGAATTTTAAAAGAAATGTAACTCTGCTCAGTGCAAACAAAAAGATTCAGAATAAATACTGATTCTCTTTTTCAACTTCCTCCCAACTATTAAAGAAATTAATGACTTTTACTCTTAAACTATATGGGATATTGCCCAGAGAAGTTGTGGACGTCCCCTCTCTGGAAGGCCAGGGTGAGTGGAGCTGGGAGTAACCTGTCTAGTAGAAACTCTTTGTGACTACTACAGGATATTTAGAACTAGATGATCTTTAAGGTTCCTTCCAGCCCAAGCAATCCTACAATTTAATGACTTTTCATTTTAACCAAATTTCTTCTTTGTTCTTGCAGTATAAGTTTTTATAGTTTTGTTGTATTTTCTGTAATGCTAATGTTGTCATTATTTTCACTTTTTTAAAATCAGTCTGAAAGTTTTTGTGGTTTGGGAAGCAGTAACAAAAAAACAACTCGAAAGATAGTCCACTTAAAGTATGATAAGGGAAGTATTTGAACAAAAGTGATTTTTTGGTTTTTGGGGGATTTTTAGTTAGTTTTTGGGGTTTGTTTGGTATTTTTGTTTGTTTGTTTTCATGCTTCTCTGCCCCGTTTTTTCTGATGGAGATGGCATGTTTCTTTTTTCTTTTCCTTAAAATATAGTCAAGGCACTACATTAACTTAAGGTCAATATTCCTTGTTTAATACTTGCTACCTATGTGACATTTATGAAGTTTATGTAGGAGGTCTAGATGGTCTACTATGTTAAACAACTGCTAATGTATGGATTCAATCTTTCTGGGCTGTTCATTACAGATGAAATCTTTACATAAAATCGTAGCCAAATAACTTTTCTATTGAGCTACAATTTGTGCTCATAAGTATAATGCTGTGATGCTAGGCATACTAATCTGTGAGCAGCAATCAACTAGAATCATCTACACTAGCTCTGTGTAGATGCTCATAATCACTAGACTGCTCATATCAAATTTTTCATGTGGAGAAACAGCCTAGTCACAGTGAAGGACCACAGCAAAGTCATAAATTTAGTTTAACATTGACCTTTGCAATGTCTGACAATCTGCTGCATCAAAACAATGCATGTTATCAGATTTCAAGCCTTCCAATTTTTATGTGTCATGTCTGGTTCTCTCCTCAAAGCCTTACTAAATTGAAAATTACATCACTGTACCCTTCTTTTCATTTAGGCCTATTTCCTCTGTTTTCACATGAGAAATACGAAAGACAGAACGGGTGGTTCAGTGCGTGAACTCCTGTGTCAATAATATTTCCATTACTTTACTCTAGACCTGTTTTGGTGACTTTGGCCTGACACAGAAAAAGTAGTTTTGCAAGGATCACATGCCCTCTCTTCTCAAAAGAGCACACTGTCCCCCTTTTCTCTTGAAAATCAAAATTAGCATAATCTTTTTTATGTTTCTGAAAACTTACCAAGTGCATAGTATTTAGTGCCAAGAACTGCAAAATTACCACTCGACAGTGATTACTGTTTTTCTTTCTTCACAGTTATGACTCTTACTCTGTGCATGAGCCTTTGCCTCATTTAGTCTTCCAAATGGATCAAAAAAATTGGTCTGGCATTTGCAGTTAAAGGTAATAATCATCTCTCTGGAAAGCTGAGGCAATTTGTAGAATGAAATGTCTCAGGCTTATTAGTTTTAACAAGAGAAAATGAGTCAGGACAGATTTCTTTCCATACTTCTCTTTTAGATCCTGAATAAAGCCTTAGATTTAATATTGTTCTGAATTGGAAACATGTAAAGTTGACATTTTCCTGGATTGTTCAGAAAATATTTTTAGGATAAGTATAGATAATCACACAAACTGCAGCATTTTAGAGCAAGATTAAATCTATGGCCTGGCTCTTTAGGCCTTATAGAAATTTTATTTCAGATGTTTCATTAACTGAACTCTAACAGCTCTGCAGGACACTCAGAATTCTAAAACTAAATAGATTATCAAGGTTGTATAAAGAAAAGATTCACTATGGTTTGTTTGTACGAAACTAGAGCATACCATCAATTAGGATGGTAGAAATGAAAATTATAAAAGTTGCATGTTAATTACTAGTGATACATTGCAGGCTTACAGTTCCCTGTAAAATACAGGCTGAGGCAAATTGTTTGCTTTGTTCTTCTAAATAAGCAATTACCAACATACTCCTTCTTCTACCTGACAAAATGTATTTTCAATTCTATAGTTCTTTAATCTATTTGCTAAATTAGATACCTTGATTATAAGGATAAAATTATACAAAAGCCCAAATAAACTTCACAATATTTGCCCTCACCCTTTTAAAAATGTCCTTGAAATTTTGTCACTGTACGAATGTAACAAGATCTTAATGAGTCAAATGGTTGAAATGGAAGAAAAATTAAGATACTATGCTATGTCTCAAACCTTGATCTCTAGTGAATGAGAAACGAATTGAGGGTGTATTTCCACCATCATAATCCTCAGTCTAATAGTACTGCTAATTTATTTCCTCATTTGGGCTAGTCATCTTAGTGCCTCAGACACTGATGAACTAGCTTTCATTTCTCTATTGCTTAGGTGTAATTTGGTGTATATCAAAGGCAAATTGAACATGAGTCAGCAGTGTCCTGAGAGCCAGGAGGGCCAACCCTGTCCTGGGGTGCATCAGGCACAGCATCGTCAGCCAGGAAAGGGAGAGGATTGTCCCAGTTTACACTGTGCTTGAGTGGCCTCACCTCAAGTCCTGTGAATAGTAGGAGGGTCCTGAATATAAGAAGGATATAAAGGTACTAAAGTGTGTCCAGAGAATGGTGCCCAAGACGGTGACAGGTCTTGAGGGCAAAACTTTATAAGGAAAAACTGAGGTCACTTGGTCTGTTCATCTTGAAGAGAAGGCTGGGGGATGGTCCTATCACAGTCTACACCTTCCCCAATATATGATTCTGAAGTTAATTGGGTTATCATTTTTTCCCACTATACACAGGTACCTTCTTTAAAGTTTATGAAACAAGTCCAAAAGGAAATTCTTCATTCTTTTGTGTGTGTCATCACAATGTTTTCATGCAGTTTAAAAATAGTGACAAAACTTCTTGCCTGCTTTTAGAGTTACTGGAAAGAAAACTATAAGCATGAAAGTTGTGAATTTGGCTGCCATTTTTTCACTACACTGAGTCCATGGCAAGTTGTTTTCCCACAGTTCTAAGCAGACAGGTATTCACTAAAATTGCATATTACTCAAACTGGCTTTGTTAATCTAGAAAAGACAATACAAGAAAAAAGTTAAAAAGTAGATTACATGTGCTAATATTTGTAGATAACAGCATGAAATTACAGTCTTTTGGTTATCTGGCTGTAAAGCAGCAAGGTTTATTAATAAGAACACTTTCCTGTACAGTGCCTTTCAAATAGGAGAATTTTGATGCCAATATCCAGATTAACTGTCAAATGGGAAGTAACAGTACAGGTATTCTATATAGCTTGATCACACAATAGATGATATGCAGTGGTAAAGAGGTGGAAGGTGCATGATCTTCTCCTAAAATCAGTTCATACCTTATGCACAGTAAGAACAAGAGTCCCTCTGCCTCCTGGTTTTTTTCCATGCTGTTTGCCTTTCCACACATATTGTCTGTCTTCTGCTGTATCCCACTGTTTTTAAATAATATTTCTCTTCAAACATGTCTTATTTTCAGTTCTCCCTGTTCCAAAACACAAGGTATGATGTACAAAATTTATCTGAAGATAAAAGCTCAATGTTCCTATGGAATCAAAGTATTTAATAATTTTAATATCAAGACAGAGCATATATTGAGTTCTTCTTTATTTTTTTCTAGTATGTTAATGTCATTCTTCTATTTTTGGAACTTTGCTGGAATACCGTGGACATACATAGGTGCTACACAGTAAGAAAAAAAATAACTATTTTAGAAAAAAAATCTATTGACAATGAAAAAAAAGTCAGTTTTTCAAACAAAATTCACCTTGTACTGTTTTGAGCAAGAAAAAAGAATTTAGATGATTTTAGTAGTATTTTGTGCTTTAGAACTTTTTCAATTTTTCTCTTAAGTCATTACAAATAATCATGAGGTTCCCATCTTAAACTGGAAGAAATACAACTGAATTCAGATGTTTTAACAAATATTCCAACACAAGGTGGCTAGAGCTCCATCTTTTTGAAACAAGCACCTATCCCTGCAGGTTATTGATAGATTTGCTCTTCTTTTGAAGGGGAAAAGAGAAGCATGCCTTTATGAATCTCATTCCAGGAATGAAAGGTACAGCTTTAAAATTGCAGAGTAGATTTTTCACGGTCATATAAGTTTACTTCATATATGTAAAAACCATGACATTATACAATACATTTCTCCCATTGAATAAATCCTCTTTGGTTAGAAAACAAATTTGAGGACATATTGGGGTGGAAAGCAGGAGGGATAGCCAGATCAACCATTAAGGATTAGATGAATTTCAGAATTGCTTCTGAATTATTCCATGCTCCTCAAATAAGATTTTTTATCTCTAAACAATTTTAAAATTCTTTCAAATAAAGAACCATTCCTACACCAAGGAAAATAGTGACTGAAGGATCTGTACTTTATCTAATATACCCACTTATGGCTCAAAAAATGCAAAACCTTTGAGAATTGTTTGGTAATATTACAGGCCATTTATGGTTTTGGTTCCTCTACAGCATAATAGTCTTTCTATGGGAAGAAAAAAACCTCTTTTTATTGCTTCACTCCAGTGTCTCATATTTCTCTTTTCTATTCATTTTAAAACTCCTTTTTGGGCTATATACAAGTCTCAGGTGAATTGTTTGGCCTTCTAAAAAAGCAGTCTTTCTTCTGATTGAGTTTCCTGTGCTTATTCTCTATGAAAATCTTAACACTCTTTTTCTATTCCATTTCAGCTTATGTAAAAATTTTCAAAATGTTTTCCTACTCAGTTTAAGCTTCATAAAGATATATTTTAAAAATCTTTCAATTATGTTTGCTGCATATTCAACCTGGACCATTCCAGGACCTTCCCACCCTTCTCAGAGTGTGGGGCCCAGCACTGCACACAGGACTCAGGGTGAGGCCGCACCAGGGCTGGATCCAGCAGGATGATCCCAGTCACAGCTGGTGATGCTGTGTCTGATGCACCCC
This sequence comes from Hypocryptadius cinnamomeus, assembly GCA_013400635.1. Lineage (NCBI taxonomy): Eukaryota > Metazoa > Chordata > Aves > Passeriformes > Zosteropidae > Hypocryptadius > Hypocryptadius cinnamomeus. Next base: position 11,949 of record VYZP01014640.1, on the reverse strand, counting down.
GGGATGGGTTTGCCCTCCTGGCTGCCCGGGCACACACTGCTGGCTCACCCTGAGCTGCTGCCGACCAGCACCCCCAGATCCCTTTTGCAGGGCTGCTCTACACACACTCCTCTCCCAGCTTATACTTGTGCCTGGTGTTACTCCCAATCCCAGGGGCAAACTCTGGCATGTATTGAGTTTCATTCCATTGATAATTGCCTAATGCTGCAGTACATGCAGATCCTGCTGCAAAACCAAGAGGTAGAAAGCACCTTCAACAGCACCTCTGGGTTTGGTATCATCGGCACACTTGCTATTGGCGCATTCAAGTCCTGCATCCAGATAATTTATAAACTTGTTGACCAGAACTGGTCCTGCAGTGAATTCCTGAGGAGCACCACTGGTGATTGCTCACTGGGCAGATGCAGCCCCACACACGAAACCCCCTGAAGTTCTGGCATTCAGCCAGTTCTTCATCCAGCACACTATGAACCTGATCATCACAACAGCTTGTCTGGAAAGAAACTGTGAGGGACAGTATCAAAAGCAATACTTAAACCAAGAAAAGCTGCAATGACTGCTTTCCTTCCAACTAATAGGTGAGAGATCTTATTGTAGAAGGTTATCAAATTATTTAGGCGGGATCTTCCGTTTGTTGAACCCACACTGTCTGTGCCTGAAGATTGTATTGTTCTTGAAGTGCCTTTGAGCAGTTTCCACCATGAACTCCTCCATAATTTTTCCAGGTACTGAGGTCAGACTAACAGGTCTGTAGTTTCCAGAGTCCTCCTTCACATCCTTCTTGTAAATTGAATAACACTGGCCAGATTTCATTCAGCAAGGACTTCCCCCAGTGCCCCAGACCATGATAAATGACCATGGGGTTCCTGCTATAATAACTACGAAATCCTTCAGTACTCCAGGATGAATCCCACCATGTCCCATGGATTTATGAATTGATACAACTTGTCCTGTACAATTCCAGTGTCCACAAATGGAAAGTCACTGCTTCCAGAATTGTGGTCTTCCAGCTCAGAGGAATGGGCAGGTCAAGGTCTATCAGTATCATTAAAGAACGAGACAAAGAAGGCATGAAATGCCTCCACTTTTCTTTCATTCATTTTTGTCAGATGAACATCTTCATCTAGTATCAGTTTAATAGTTTTCTTAGACTTTCTCTTGCTATTAAATAATTTAAAAGAGCCTTTCAAGGAACTCTTTCAAAATATAAGTTAATGAGGAAGCTTACTATCTGCTTCTTTTGGTTTGCTTTCAAAATAAATTTATGAATCCAAAAAATGCATGTTTTCTGGACTTTTTCGATATGTCAGAAATGGGGAAAAGTTACAAATGCAATTCAGGTTGATTCTGTCATTATTAATAATTGGCTGGGGCTAACACAAGGTTTTCCATAAACGTAAGAATGGAATTTCATGGTCTGGGAATTTCATGGTGTGCATAACCCCAGTCCCAGAGGGAAATAAACGAGAAGAAAAGCCCTCAAAAAGGAGATATTGTTTTGGGTTAGATTGCATGAGAGTGAATATGAATTCTTCCTGAGCCTGAAGAATGTGGTATTAACCCATGAGACCTCCTGACTGAGGCTGTTTTCAGGAGTCATGCCTTGCAGCCAAGCTCCCCCCAGGACACACCTCTGTCCCTCTGTGCAGCCCCAGGGTGGTGGTGCCTGGCCTGCCCTCGCACTTTTCTACCTGCCCACAGAGCCTCACCATGTTCTGCTTCTCCCACCTGTTCCAGCTGTGTGCCTGGGGCCATCTGGAGCCATCCCCTGGCGTGGGGAGCTGGGCTTTCCTCTGTGGCTTAGCAGCAACTCCTGATGCCAAACCCAGCAGCTGCCCTCTGTCCCTCGGCTCATTTTGCATGGTCAACTTGGCTGCAGAAGGGGACCTGTGTGAGAGGAAGGTGAGAAGCCCTGGTGAGCACAGAGGAAAAGGGCTTTTCTGTGGCGTTTGCTGACAATATTTCAGGTCTTCCTTGGAAAAAAACTGAGATCTACTGAATATGCGTAGTCTGCAAAGCATGTAGTCTTAGTGGATGATCAAATGCATTTTTTCTGATAGCAGCTGTTAATAAAGCCTTTTTTAAATCTATGAACATTTTTTAGACCTAGGAAATTAAGAGTGATTTCTACTCAGTAGAAATACACTCAGTCTAGAATACAAGTATATGCCAGGTATGAGGCATGTTAGTTTAAAGATGTCATCAATGGAAATAAAGTCTTGCACAAAGCTATGTTGCCCAGAAATGAGTGAATGGAACAATTTTTTTGGCTTTGTAGACTATAATATTTCTCATTTTGTATCACTTCTCATTCTATACTACAAAGATTCAGACATACTTAGCTGTCCTTGCACAAATTATGGTACAGGATTAAATTGCAAATTCCAGGCTTTATCTTGTCTATTCCTACATTCTGTTTCTCTGAAACAACTTCCCTGTCATTTAATATCCAAGGAAAACCATCTCCATATAAATTAATTCCTTAGACATCCCTATCACACATACTACATACATTTTAGAGACAAAATTAATCTTTTAAGGAAAACATTCGTTTTCTAAATATTCTATGAAAATTTCTCTAAGCGTCTTCTCTGTTTCACGCTTTGCCATTGTTCCCAGATCCCTTAAAAATAATGTCATACAGTAGTGTACTCGGGTCATGAAAATAAAAACAAAATAAACACAACCAAAATCTAACATTGGCATTTTCACAAATTATTATGAAAACTAATTTATTTTAAAAAATCATATTTTGTACACCTATTATGGACTATATGAGGAGGAGTATTCTTGGGACTACAGGCTGAAAGCTGCTTAGTAAAAAAAGACGTGGGGGTGCTGGTGCACAGCCAGCTTAACATGAACCAGCAGTGTGCCCAGGTGGCCAAAAATGCAGATGGCACTCTGGCTTGGATCAGGAATATCACAAAAATCAGTGTAGCCAGCAGGACCAGTGAAGGGATCATCCTCCTGTACTTGGCACTGGTGAGTTGGTTCCTAAAATCCTGTGTCCAGTTCTGGGCCCCAAAATTCAGGAAGGACATTGAGGTGCTGAAATATGCCCAGAGAAGCGCAATAGAATATTAAAAGGATCTGGAGCATAAGTCCTGTGAACAGCAGCGCAGGGAGCCGGGATGTTTAGCCTGGAGAAAAGGAAGCTCAGAGGGGCCTCTCTCTACAGCTTCCTGAAAGGAGGATGAAACCAAGCGGGGGTCAGTCATTTCTCGCAAGCAACAAATGACAGGACAGAAGAAAATAACCTCAATTTCTGCCAGGGAGGGTTTAGATGCTCTATTAAGACTTGTTCTCTGGAAGTCTTGTCAGGCAAGAAGCTGCTCAGGGAAGTGTTATAAAGGTGTGCTTGTGGCAGTTGGGACTGTGGTTTAGTGGCAACATGTCCATGCTACTTTAACAGCTGGATTAATTGATTGTTGAAGGTAATAATTCCATGATTCTGTGAGATTTCACGCAGATTTTGAAATCAACAGCAAAGGAAAAATTAGATAGATTGAGTGTATGGACACTGTTTACTGAATTTCAGAAAATATTTATTATAAAGGTTGTCAGTAAACTATTTCCCCTGGGCAGAGTATTTTAATATGATTCACTGCCTACCTTGGGTGAATAATCTTTTGAGGTAACAAATCTGTCTTAATCTCAGAAAGTAACCTTTATCCTAAATGCAGGTTACAGAATGCAACAGAATGGTTCATGCAGAAATCATTCTGGAGCATGTTACACTGTCTTAAGTGGTGTTCCCTGATGTGCCTTAACACCTGCCTGTGCTGTATATCGACATTCAGCTATTCAACCAGTCTATAGCTGAATTTGAGTGACTATTTCTGACGTTAGTTACCTCATTAGTTAGCTCACTATTTCCTGTTTCCAGTGCTAAAATTCTTGTTGGCTTTATGTGAATATTAGGCTATGTGATCAACTTCTAGGTATTGTTTGTGAAAAATAATAGTATTTCAGCTCTGCAATATTTAACTGGTGTTCATTAAGTGTTCCCACGAGGCTATAATAAAATTTATTGCAAAATACATAGCAAAACTTCATAATTTTTCCTGTGTGAAATTATTTTCTTGAGAATAGAACTTGATTAAAGCCCTCCAGGTGTTTGAGAGATAGCTGTCAGAAGCTGAATGATTTGTAAAAGTTATTGTCAAGGTTGGATTTCAGTCCTTGAGACAAATTATGGTATATTTTTGGTATATATTAAAAATTGGATTAAGGGTTCTGATTTCTCCCACTGAAAGTTTTTTAGAGCTAAGTGGGAAAGGAATGGAAAAGTTTAAAACATCACAGGAATCAATCCTATACAGGATTCGATCCCATGCTTCTTGAGTATATTGACATGGAAACCTAATGAACTTCTCAGGCATTCTAAAATACATCAATTTCTAATTTCAATTATTTAATACATGAAGTTCGGGTTTTTTTCTTTCTAGTATTAAAAATGAATTAATAACTGTAGCCATTGCAGCTGCAGTTTAGTTTGCTTCAACAGCTGGGAATTTGCAATCAATTAATATGAAATTGATTGAAGTAAAAGTACAGTTGCTATTACTCTAGATGAATGTTTCTTATAACTGTAAGTCAAAAAAGTGTTGGCAAGAAATGAATGTTTAAATTATGTTTAATATTGCACCTTATTAAATAACAGGCAAAATGCTTTTTGTATGCTAGTATGTTTCCACAGAATAAATGTAAACAGCAGAAACAATATGTATAGTTTCAGCAAGAGATGATAATATATCACTTTTCCTTATTATTCTATATCATACTATCTCCACTTTATGATCCTTAAGGTCAAAAAGTTCTAAATTTATTTGTTCTGTTAGATATTAGCTGTCCATTTTCAGCAAATAAGATGGTGAACATTAAAATCGTCAAACAGACTAAAAAATACCTATGATAAATAACGAAGTTTTTACATTTTCAAAACCAAATCTAGAGAGTTATTCTATAACAAGTCTTTCAACTTGTTGAAGGACTTGAAGATAGCACCTTGAAATTCCAAATCCATTATGCCTTGAACAAATAAAGAATCTAGAAATGCTGGTGAAATACTTTGAAAAAAAGTGTGCTGCAACCCTGTGTCCCAGAGAGGACCCACATCACTGCAAAGGGGTTGTTGGGGCCTGGCCAGGCCTATTGAGCCATGTTCAACGCTGCTCAGTGGCCTCAGGAGGGTCTCTGAACGTGAGCATGAGATGACAGCAGGGCTGCAGCTGGTCCCACCACCGTGACAGACACTGAGGCTGCTCCAACGCCAGCCACCGGCGCTGCCACTGAAACCACTGAAACAGAATCAACAGGTGCCGCTGGCAGCGGGGCCCACAGAGGCACAGAAAAGTACTTCAAAGTCNAACAATTTTTTGGAGAGGTGATGCACCACCAGCAGCCAGTGACGTGATTTGGCAATTCTGGGAATAGAGTATTTCTTTCTCCATCATTGTGGCTGTAGGGAACCTGACAGATAAACTGACTCATGAGTTCCAGCAATTCAGAGAGAATATGTCCTGCTCCCCACCTGTACGGGCCCATATTTCAACAACTGACAGCAGGAGTTCTTTTGAGCAAGACAGAGAACACAGAAAGACACACCACAGGGTACCCTGTGGCTTTACCTTTGGGACCATGGAGAGGATATGAGGAAGTGGGATGGACAACCTACCTTGAATTTATAGGTGTGGAAATTGCAGGAAAAAAATGTCTACAAATGGGGTTTTTTCCCAGGCAATTTTTTGCTCTATTCTCCAGCGGTAGATTTTCCAGACAGAATGGAAGGTCTGATCATACTACTGTCTCTAGGAAGAGAAGTTCTAGTCCATTTCTACAAGATGTTAAGAGGGGACATTGTGAACAGTGTTAGAAGGTCCTGCTTCCATCTAGGTGGGAGAGAAGCATAGCTGGGTTTACTGGACTGTGTGGATTCAATGGCCTGACACAGCAGCCCCACAGGAGCTTAAGGCCGTAGTAGATTCTGCTGCACAGTGCGCCCTAATGCCATCAAGCTATGTAGAAACCATCTGTATTTCTGGAATGACAGGGATCCAAACAGCTGAGATTACCCTGATTAGGAATGAATGGCAAAGGCACCCTATTTTGCCTGGACCGGAGATTCCACACATTGTTGGCATACCTTATCTCAGGAGAGGATATTTCAGGGACCCAAAAGGGTAGTGGTGGGCTTTTGGTATAGTTGCCCAGGAGATGAAGTAAATTAAAGAGTCACCTACTTTGCCTAGTTTTTCAGACAACCCTTTTGTTGTGGGATTGTTGAAGGCTGAGGAACACCAGATGCAAATTGCTACAACAACAGAGCATTGGGGGCAGTAGAACACCAAGAAAAACCTGTAATTCCCATCTATAAACTAATTCGTCACCTGGAAAGCCAAGAAGTAATCAGCAGGACTCACTCAGAGTTTAACAGTCCCATATAAGCCAATCCATAGCCCCATACAGAAAGTCTAACAGAGAATGGAGGCTGAGTAAAACGCTGTGCTCTGAATGATGTCACATCACCTCTGAGTGCTGCTGTATGAGACATAACATTTCAATGTGAACTGGAGTCAAAGGCAGACAAGTGGTGCCACCACTGACATTGCTGATGCGTTTTTCTCAGTCTCTCTGGCAGCAGAGTGCCTGTCATAGATTGCTTTCACTTCCAGGGGTGTCCAGTATACCTAGAACTGACTGTCCCAGGGGTGGAAAAATAGCTGTACCATCTGCCATGGACTGATCTAGACTGTACTGAAAAAAGGTGAAGCTCTGGAACACCTGCAATATATTCTTGATTTTGTTCAAGGGAAAAAAAGAAAAAAAGAAGAAAAAAAAAAGACTGGTTTTGCCATAAAACTGAGTAAGGTAAAGGGACCTGCACAGAAGATTCAGTTTTTTAGAAATCAAAGGCTAAGATGGACACCATCAGATCCTGATGGACATTATTAACAAGATATCAATGGGTGGGTGGGCAATGTCCTGACTCACTAACAAGAAAGAAACACAAGCTTCTTTCAGGTTTTTAGGCTTTTGGAGAAATTGCATTCCAGATTAAAGTCAGATTGTAAGCACTTTCTAGTGACCCAGAAGAAAGATTTCAAAGTGGGTCTTGAGCATTTGACAAAATCAAGCAGGAGACAGGTCATATTGTAGCCCATGGGCCAGTCCAAACAGTGCAATATATAAAAAAACCGTGTTCTACACTGCGCCTGGGAAGAATGGCCCTACTTGAAGCCCCGGGAAAAGAGCATCAGGGGAGACTCAATGCTGACCTCTAGGTTTTTGTAGTCAGGCATAAGAGAATCTGGAACATGTTATACTTCACCTGGAAAGGAGATACTGACGGCATATGGAGGTGTCCAACTCAGTTTGAAGGTGATTTGTACTGAAGCACAGCTCCTCCTGGCACCCTGGTTGCCTGTGTTGAGTGAGTTGGATGTTCAGTGGACGGATGTCCTCTAGACATCATGCAACAAATACTATATGGAGAAAGTGGGTTGCGATGATCACACAATGAGCTTGTATAGGAAACCCCAACTGTCCAGGATTCTTAGAAGAAATCATGGAATGGACAGAAGACCGAGATATTGGAATGTCACAAGAGGAGACAGTATTACGTGCTGAAGAGGTCACACTATGTAATAACAGAAAATGAGCAATAATATGCCTTATTTACTTATGAATCTTGCTGTTTTGAGGGAAAACATCAGAGAGGGAAAGCAGCTGTATGGAGTCCCCTACCACAAGATGCAGAAACTGCTGAAGGACAAGGTGAATCAAGTCAGTTTGCAGAGGTGAAAGCCATCCAGTTAGCCTTAGACATTGCTGAATGAGAGAAATGGCCAATACTTTACACTGATTCATGGATGGTGGAAAATGTCCTATGGAGACAGTTGCAGCAATGGAAGCAGAAGAGCTGGCAGCAACAGGGTAAACCCATCTGGCTGCTGCATTGTGGTAAGGTATTGCTGCCTGGATGGAAAATGAGGTTAGGCAGGTACATAATGCAGGAGGTCATGTACCCAAGAGTCAGGCCACAGAAAAGCATCAAAACAGCCAGCAGGTGGATCAGGCTGCTAGCGTTGAAGCGGCTCAGGTGGATCTGGATTGCCAGCAGAAGGGCAAGCTCTTGCTCAGTGGACCCACGACACCTCAGAACATCTGGGAAGAGGTGCAACATATAGATGGGCTCATGATCGAGGGCTAGAAGTAACCATGAAGCCTTTGAATGTGGAGCATTGGAGCATCCTCTGTGATCAATCAGGCCAAGTAGGTCAAACCTCTGTAGAATGAAGGACGATGGCTGAAATATAAGTATAGGGAAGCCTGGCAGGTTGACTACATCACACTCCTCCAAACCTGTGTGGCAAGAGCCATGTGCTTGCAATGATGGAATCAAACACAGGATGGCCAGAAACCTCCTGTTCCCAGTCACAGTCCACAAAACACTGCCTTGGGATTGGGAAAGCAAGCCTTACCATGACACAGTACTCCAGAAAGAGTTGAATCAAACAATGGAACACATTTCTGAAACAATCTTGTGAAGACTTGGGCCAGAGAACACAGCATTGGGTGGATATATCACATTCCGTATTGTGCACCAGCCTCTGGAGAAATCAAGTGGTGTAGTAGACATTAAAGACTGCACATTAAAGACTGGACATTAAAGAGAAAAATGGCTGGTGGGACTTTCAAACTTTGGGATATACATACAGCAAATGCCACCTGGCTACTCAAATATACTCAAATAAGGCTGACTCTGACCAATAAAAATTTTTACATACTGTACAAGGGGAAAAAATTCCTGTAGTGCACATTAAAATCATGCGGAGAAAACAGCCTGCTTCAGCAAAAGGGACTGCTTTTGCTTGTGGACATGGGTGCACTTAGTGGGTAATGCAGAAAGATAGGAAAGTCCAGTGTGTGCCTCAAAGGGAATTTGAGTTTGAGTGAAAATAGGCAATGAGTTAAATTGTACTGTGTTAATATCTAACACTGTATATTACATCTTCTATGGTGTGTACATGTATATCACCTCACTGAACACCTTAGGGCATCAATCTTAACCAAAAACGTTCTGGGGATCTGAACCTGACATCCTTCTGATTGTTGCACTTGCACCAGTGAAGAATGAATTCTGATAAAACTGAACAAGGGCAGAAATACTGGAATCAGAACTGACTGAAATATGCAGCATGAAACTATTTGGCAGCCGGGTGGTGTTTTATCTCCAGCTGGATTCAAAACCATGACAGTAATCAATGCCAGAAATATAATATCAGAAAGAACAGGGGGAAAAAAGAATTATATTATTATTTTTTCCATGCTCACAGCTATGGAATTAGAAGGCAGTAGCACTGTAGCACTAGAGTTCAGGGAGTAAATCTTTAGCTAAGACATAAGAAAATGATTTTCTTTTCCTTTCATAAAAGAAATAAAATGTTCTACTTTTCTTCACTTGAATCCATCTTTGTTTACTGCTGTTAGGGAAGAAAGGTTATTGACTGTCATTAAAAAAGCTTTGAGTAAACCGATACAATTGCAATACAACTGATAAAAGAAAACTTATTCTGAAGTCAAGAAAAAGATTGCTTTTATCAATACAAAGCATGATTCTTACAAACAAACTTGCTCATCAGCTATCCAAAACCTCTGTTCAAACATTTGAAAAACTGAATATGGTGTGCATACAAATATGTACCTGACACTAACATCTCATAGTTACTAATACTTATAAATTTACCAAGTTTAACATAAGTAGAATGTTTTAGTTCTTACAGGAGAAAAAACTCATCCATTGAACTGTCTCAAGAATCAAATGTAAAGCTTTCTTAACCATCAAAACATGCATAGGCTTTCAACCCCTGCCAACAAGATGCTATGTTGTATATTTAAAACAAAATTCTATCAACTAATTCAGTATTTTACTTTTCTGAATAATTTTCAGATCTCCAGTAAGAACATGACAGCTAAATTAATTCATATAAATTAATTTATATGAAAATATCTTCTATATTGTTTCTGAACAGCTGTAAAATATTGTTTAGCAGTGCAATAACTACAAAATAAAGACTTTCCTCCAATTTTTTATCTTTTTAGTGGCAAATCACACTTTGTTCTGCTTATTAACACAAATTGCTTATAACAAGACATTTCTTATGTAAAACTGCCTACTTTGTTGGGATGTCTTTGCAAGTTACATAGCCAAGCACACATTTCTAGATGACCACACAAGAATTAATAGAAAAGTATTAAGAGGAGTGGGCATTCATAAAAATGTATGTTCTACAGGTGGGCTTAGAAACAAATATTTGTTCTTGTAAGTGTTCACAGGAGACTGATGATTTTACATATCATCACAGCTCCTATTGGTATAAATTGGTGGTCACTTACCACAAATTCGTACAAATATTGGCCTGGTACTGATAAATAATTCAGGTAATTTCCAACTAATAAAGCAGAAATCAAAACAGAACCAGATATTTAAGTAAAAGTATCTTGATTTCTGTTGAGCTTTTTTCCTGAATATTAGTCTGTACTGGTATAATTAGTTTGTAAAATTTGCAAAAGACTTGTTTGTTGCTTCTAACTCTTAATGCATTAGAACCCAATCATGTTATTTTTTTTCCCTGATTCTACATCAACAGATATCACAAAAAAGCATAATGTCAGTTATGACAGAGTATGTAACACAAAGAGTCACAAATATTCATCTTCATGAAGTAAACATATGTTTAGAAAGTGATGCTTACTAGAACATGCAATTTCTCTTAAACAGATGTATTTTAACTTCATGGCTTGCAGGATTTATTTGAGTTTATCTTGTTGAGAGACATTAAGTGCTATGCATTGTGCATATAACATGAATGAAGACTATCATAAGACAAAGATTTTAAAAAATTGAAAAAATAGGAGTGGCTTCTTGGATATTTCTTTCTTAGAGTAATTGAAAAGAGAAGTCCCTGAAAGCATAAAAGCATATCTAGATTTGTCCTATTTCACTTATCAACCTAAGTATATCTGTAGTCCACAACAATGTTTCAGAGAGGTAGAGTCATTATAAGCTGCAGAGCATTCAATACTGATTCTGTAGCACCTGTTGTTTACTGAATGACAATAATTAATTGAATATAGGTCAGATTTTCAAATACGTTATTGTTTGAAGAAAAGTCTTATTTCATTCTGAGTTCTTCATACTGAATTATTCCTCCAGTATTCTAATGATACTAATAACTTATCTTCCTTATTCATTCTGTGCTGATAGTTAATATTGAAGAAAGTGCTAAAGTCAGAAATCATATTTATATATACACTTCGTGATAGAAAATTGAACGAAGACATTGGAGGAAAGAAAAAAATTATAGGGAGAAATAGAAACAGTATGAATTTCGTTGTACCCCATCAAAAGAAGAATATCTAAGGAGCATGAAAAACATTGCTGTAAGATTTTCCATTATAAAGATATTAAATGCTTATCTGTTTTTTGTTGATAAGGTAAGAAAACACATCTTGATATGGTGAGATAACCTGAGTATGTAAATGTTTCTTAAAGCAAAGTAACATCTTCTACCATTTAATTGACATTATGATCAGAAGAATAAATATCTAAAATAGAGAGGCTAGATATCTAAATATCTAAAATAGAGTGGCTATATCAGCAAAAGAGATGCCCAGAAGTTAATTGTGAAAATTACCAATAATTTTTCAAATTTAAAAAATAAGCTTGTTCTTTCTCTAATCCCATTTTTCCCTCTTATATTAATATACTGAATACATGGTATAGGTTTAGACTAACTCCTTTATTTTCCTTTTTTTTTTTTTTTTCTTGGGGGGGTTTTTTTGTTTGTTTTTTTTCTTCATTTGTTTGTTTTTTTGTGAACACAAAGATCTATTGAAATAAAGAGTATTTGAAATTTTAGGAGAACAAGCAAACTGGAAGAA
>VYZP01014635.1:15653-30405 GCA_013400635.1 Hypocryptadius cinnamomeus | reverse complement strand
GAAAAAAAAAAAAAAAAAAAAAAAAAAAAAAGAAAAGAAGAAGGGAAAACCCGGGAAAAACAGGAAAAAAGAAAAAAATACCAAAAACTGGGGAAAAAACAGGGAGAAAACCCGGGGAAAGCGGGAAAACCGGGGAAAAAACCCGTGAAAAGTGGGCAAACTGGGTAAAAAACCGGGGAAAAACCGGGGGGAAACGGGAAAAGAGGGAAAAGCAGCGGCTCCCGCCGGGCTGCGGGGCCGGGATGGCTCCTCCGGGGGCTCAGCCGGGAGCTGGTGGCACCAGGCTGGAGGAGGTGCCGTGGGGCCCGGCGGGTTCAGGGAAGGGAAGAGCCGCAGGGTTCAGCTCTGGAGCCGGATTTTCCCACAGGGAGGGTGGGAGGAAGCCGGGAAAGAAACAGCGAGAGCCAGAAAGGGGAGAGGCTTTGGGGGCGTCGTCCCCGCTCCACAAACAAACCGGGGGTTTAAGAGCAAGTGCCTGCACTCCCCTTGCCTCCAAAAATGCTGCAAAATCACCGAGAGGCTCCTAATATTTAACATTTTTGTTAAAGCCGCAGGTCCTGGAGTCATGAGAATGCAGCAGGATGTCAGCTTCCAGCTAAAACAAATAAAGAGGGGATTCACATCCCCCGGGCTGACACGGCAGAGCGGCCAGGAGACGCGACCCCACCTCAGGCAGGGGAAAACCCTGGAAAACGAAGGACTGGGAGCCCCTCAAGCACTCTTGCACCAACCAAACCCTGGAAACCTCGGGGGAGAGAGCGCCCTGCTCCCCCCGGGTCCGTTCCTGCCGGGCCCGGAGCCGGGGATGCTCGGGCGGGGTCAGCAGGGACCGGAGCGGCGGCTCCGCTGCCCCCGAGGAGCCGCGGGGCTCCGGAGCCCGCCTGGCCCGGGGGGAGCTGCGGAGGGGTCCCGGACCCCCCCGGCCCTGCGGGAGCTCCCCGGACCCGAATCACCCCGAATCACCCCGAATCACACCCCGGGCTGCCCGGCCCGGCCCCGCTCGGCTCGGCAGGAGCAGCTGGAGGTCCTGGCAGCGGAGCAGAGCCGGCCCAGGGTGGCTTTGGGATTGGGAGAGAACTTTGGGATTGGGAGAGAACTTTGGGATTGGGAGAGAATTCTTGGGATTAGGAGGGAATTTTGGAATGAGGAGGGAATTTTGGAATGAGGAGGGAATTTTGGGACCAGGAGAGGACTTTTGGGATTAGGAGAGGACTTTGGGATTAGGAGGGCATTTTGGGATTCGGAAGGAATTTTGGGATCAGGAGACAACTTTGAGATTGGGAGTGCACTTTGGAATTAGGGAATTTTGGCGTTGGGAGACAACTTTGGGGTTAGGTGGGAACTGTGGGATCAGGAGGAAATTTTGGGATCAGGAGGGAATTTTGGGATCAGGAGGGAATTTTGTCCCTCCCAGCTGCGGCCTCGGCCCCACCCACGGCCGGATCGGCCCCGGGACCGGGAGGGGCTGGAGCTGGAGCGGGAGGGGGACACGGAACCACTCGGGGTCCCAAGGGATGGGACCTTGGAGAGTCAGAGCTGATCCAGCCATGCAGAGCCATCCACAGGGATGGATCCTGGGCCAGGGCGGGCAGGGGGAGCTCCAGCCCTTTGTCCCCAGGGGCGGGCACCATCCTTCAAACAGCAATGCCCCAAAATGCCACATCCTTATCCTCCTCATCCTCCTTGTCCCCCTCACCCTCCTCATCCTCGCACAGCACAAACCTCATCCCCCCGGCTGCCTTTCCCTGGGAGCCCCCTGCCCTCACTCCGGGCCCCTCTGCCCCCGCAGTCCCTCTCCTGGGGGTTATCCCTAAATCTGCTCCGGTCCCTACAGCCCAGCCCCCCCCGGCTCCGCGGCAGCGCAGAGCCCTCCCCTCCCCTCCCCCGCTCCCGCAGCCCCTCCCCAGCCCTGCTCGGTGTTTAAAATGTATCAGCGCTTCCATCTCAGCTGCTGCTTTCCATCCCTGGCCGATAAGGGATCTGCGCGTTCGCAGCGCCCGGGAACGCTGCGCTCCTTCCCGCCGCGATTCCCCCGGGCCGATTATCCGCATCCTCCCAGCGGCAGCCCCGCTCTGCCCTCGTTGTTTTCGGGGGGATTTTTGGCCCCCCCGAGCCACCCCTGGGCTCTGTGCCCCCGCCCCGAGCGGTGCCGGCAGAGCTGAGATCACAGCGCTGACATTTGGGCAGAGCTGCGGGGGAATCGATTCTCCCCGCCCCGGGGCCGCCCGAAACACCCAACCCACGGGAGATCGGCCCTGCCCGCCGCTCCTGCCCCCTCGGGGGGAACGGGGCACCCCAAAAACCGGGAACGCTCCTGGCGCCGGGCAGGAACAGCCGGGAGGGGAGGGGAGGAGGAAGGGGAAGGGGAAGGGNAGGGAATTTTGGCGTTGGGAGACAACTTTGGGGTTAGGTGGGAACTGTGGGATCAGGAGGAAATTTTGGGATCAGGAGGGAATTTTGGGATCAGGAGGGAATTTTGTCCCTCCCAGCTGCGGCCTCGGCCCCACCCACGGCCGGATCGGCCCCGGGACCGGGAGGGGCTGGAGCTGGAGCGGGAGGGGGACACGGAACCACTCGGGGTCCCAAGGGATGGGACCTTGGAGAGTCAGAGCTGATCCAGCCATGCAGAGCCATCCACAGGGATGGATCCTGGGCCAGGGCGGGCAGGGGGAGCTCCAGCCCTTTGTCCCCAGGGGCGGGCACCATCCTTCAAACAGCAATGCCCCAAAATGCCACATCCTTATCCTCCTCATCCTCCTTGTCCCCCTCACCCTCCTCATCCTCGCACAGCACAAACCTCATCCCCCCGGCTGCCTTTCCCTGGGAGCCCCCTGCCCTCACTCCGGGCCCCTCTGCCCCCGCAGTCCCTCTCCTGGGGGTTATCCCTAAATCTGCTCCGGTCCCTACAGCCCAGCCCCCCCCGGCTCNGGAAAAGGAAAAGGAAAAGGAAAAGGAAAAGGAAAAGGAAAAGGAAAAGGAAAAGGAAAAGGAAAAGGAAAAGGAAAAGGAAAAGGAAAAGGAAAAGGAAAAGGAAAAGGAAAAGGAAAAGGAAAAGGAAAAGGAAAAGGAAAAGGAAGCAGCCCGGAGCAGGGAAAGCCATCCCTCTGCAGGGCCAAACTGGGCAGTGCTGGGATGGCAAACTGGGACCAGTCTGCTCCTCCAGCGCCACACCCGCAGCCCAGAGAGGGGCGACAATGCATGGAAAGGGGAAAGAGGATTCCTGTCCTCGGGGGAAAAGCACCCGGTGGAACCCGGGGGCTTGTAGGGAACAGCGATAATGGGATTTCGGGCTCCCAGAGAGACTCGCTGGGTCCCAAATCCCCCGAGCTGCAGATGTGCCGCCCAGCCCCCAGGGCCGGAGGCTCAGGGTGGGTGCGGGGGATGCACCCAGAGGTGCTCCCAGGGGATCCCAAACCCTCCCGGGGCAGGGCGGTGCCGGATCCCTGCGGGGATGGGGAGGAGGAGGCACAGCACCGGCAGCGAGCCTGGGAGGGGGATGAAGGCTCTGCAATCAGCAAGGAGACCACTGGGATCCCCGTTCCCCGGGGAAGCGGCGGGATGGGAGCTCTGGGAAGAGCTGGGAAGCCGGGGGTGACATCTCCGCGCGCTGGTGGCACCTCAGTCCCCTCCTTGCTCTGCCCCCGGACAGACCCTGGGGCTCTGGAGCGGCTGCGGGAGCGGAGGGGCCGGAGCGGGGCCCAAAGCCCACCCTGGCTCCGCGGGGAAAGGCGGGGACGGCCGCGGCCCCCGGCTGGCCCCAGCGATGTGCGGGGACAGCTGTGCCCGGTGACATCAGCCCGGGCTCCTTCTCCGGGGAAAGAGGGGGAAGGAGCCCCGGCTGCCCTTAACCCTCCGCCTGCCGCGGCTCCGGGCAGCGCTGGCTCCCGAGGAGGAGACCGGGGCGATCCCCGCACCCCAATCCCGGCAATGGGACCGAGGCGTGACCCCGGCACCGGGCGGAGAGGACAGAGAGCCGGGCTGGGTCAGGGAATATCCGCGGTGTTCCCCGCTCCAGCTGCCCAAAATCCGGCTGCGGGCTCTGCTCTCTCTGCCCCGGCTCTCCGCTGGTGCCCCCAGCCAGGGAACGGAGAGGGGAGGGAGGGGGGAGGCAGCTCCAGCTGGATGCAGGCGGAGGAAGAGACCCGCAGGGAGGCTCGGAGCTGCCCTGGGCTCCTCTTCCTCGGCAGCTCTGCCCTCGGCTCGGGGGGCTACACATCAGTGAGGGGCAAACCCCAGCCCCGGGCTGGTTTGGCTGTGCCCGGGAAGGGATGGGAAGGGATGGCGGTGCCCAGGAGCTGTGCCAGCCCCCTCGGCCCCATCCCCGTTCCCGGTGCCTGCCCGGGGGCTGCACATCTGCAGCTCTGCTGCTCGATTTGCTCAGAAGGGTTCTGCCAGAGTCCACACCGAGGAGCTGCTGCCAGTGTGGGCACTGGGATGGCACTGGGATGGCACGGGGGTGAGGTGGGAGGGCAGCTGAGACACCCCAAATGCTGCCACGTGTGGTGAGAAGTGATGAAGGTATTTATTAAGAGGTTTTAATAGATCCACCTGGGGCAGCACAACCCAAAATGGTCACAAAATGAACCCAAGGTGAACCCAAAGTGGGCACAAAATGAACCCAAAATGCTCCCAAAATGCACGAGCGCTCACAGGGTCTCTCACTGTGATCAGCTCTGCTCCATGTGCAGATTGCAGTTCATTGTCCAGTTCCAGCTTTAGCCCATGCACTCCCATCCTGCTTGTTTTTCTCTCTCCAGCCCACGCTGTTTGTGCTCTTGGGGCTGAGATTTGGATCATTTGTCCTTGGTCCCAGCTAGAGAAGGAATTGTTTTGTCTCCCTGTGCAGAGAGCTCACCATCCCCTCATGTGAAGCCCAGACCCACACACTAAAGCAGCACAGAATGTGAAAAATAGAAAAGCCAAACCTGAGATATCAGCACAGAATGTGAAAAACAGAAAAGCTAAACCTGGGATATCAGCACAGAATCTGAAAAATAGAAAAGCTAAACCTGAGATATCAGAAGGATTCACCAATCACAGAACCATGGGATGGTTTGGGTGGGAAGAGATCTCAGATCCCACCCAGTGCCACCCCTGCCATGGCAGGGACACCTTCCCCTGTCCCAGGCTGCTCCCAGCCCTGTCCAGCCTGGCCTTGGGCACTGCCAGGGATCCAGGGGCAGCCACAGCTGCTCCACAACCCCAAACCTCCCCCTGAGCTGCTGCTTCCCCGAAATCACCCACCCAGGAGTGATGTCTGAGCCCCCAAAGTGCTGCCACCCCCGGGTCCCCTTTCCCCTCCACCCCTGGCTGGAAACAACTGGGCCGGGCCCAACTGGGCTGGGCTCAGCTGGGCCGGGCTCAGCTGGGCCAGGCTCAACTGGGCCCAGCTTTGCTGCTGGGCTGGCAGGGGAGGATCAGCTTGGGAGGGATGGGATGGGATGGGATGGGGTTGGATGGGATGGGGTTGGGTGTCAGCCCTTGGGAACGTGATCCCCCCTGGGGCTGGTGTTTCCCCTGGACCATCAATCAGGACAGAGCCATGATCGGGTTTTACAGCCAGAGCTGCTGTGAAACCCAAGCTCGGCTCCTGGGCAGGGCAAGAGGAGCCTGGGCAGGGCTTTAACCACTTGTGGGGGTCCCTGGAGCCCAGGAAATCCTGAGATTTCCCCTTTCCCTCCCTGTGCTGGTGAAGCTCTGCGTAGGTGACACACAGAGAAGCTCCTTCCCACAGCGAAATTCCTGTCAAACACAAGGAAATCTGGGCTGAAAAAGAGAAAATCCTGTCAAACACGAGGAAATCTGCCCTGGAAAAGGGAAATTTCCATCAGTGGAGCTGCTGCGGCTGCACCCCGGGGGGAGCAGAGCTCCCAGCGCTGCCCCCGGGACGTTCCTGCCGCTGTCCCGGTGCTTTGTCCCCCTCCCCTCGGGGAGCTTGTCCTGGCCCTGGTCCCACTGATCTCCGGGAATTCCCTGCCGGGAGCAAAGCTGCTTTCCCGGGGCAGGAATCCTCCCCGCGGGGCACGGCCCGGGCCCTGAACCGGGAATTCGGAGAGGGTTTGGCATCCCCGGCCACTGAACCGGGAATTCGGGGAGGGTTTGGCATCCCTGGCCATTGAACCGGGAATTCAGGGAGGGTTTGGCATCCCTGGCCATTTAACTCGGGAATTCGGGAGGGTTTGGCAGCTCTGGCCATTGAACCGGGAATTCGGGAGGGTTTGGCATCCCCGGCCATTGAACCCGGGAATTCGGGAGGGTTTGGCAGCCCGGCCGGCCGTGCCAGGCCGATGGATTGATTGCTGCTCAGGAATGAGATTCCCGAAGCTGGAATGTCAGGGGAAGCGACAGCTCCCACCAGGAATGTGTGAGAATGAGGGCAGGAGGTGGCTGAGGTGGGAATGAGCTCCTGGGGAGGATTTGGGGTGGCACCTTTTGGGATGTGCCACGGGGGCTCTGCATCCCAGAGATCCCACCAGCAGTGGCAGATGGTGAATCAGAGCCTCAGGGAATGTCCTGAGCTGGAAGGGACCCACCGGGATCACTGATCTGATCCCTGGAAGGATCACTGGGATCACTGATCCAAGCCCTGGAAGGATCGTTGATTTGATCCCTGGAAGGGTCACTGGGATCACTGATCCAAGCCCTGGAGGGATCATTGGGATCGCTGATCCAGCCCCTGGAAGGGTCACTGGGATCACTGATCTGATCCCTGGAAGGATCACTGGGATCACTGATCCAGCCCCTGGAAGGATCACTGGGATCACTGATCTGATCCCTGGAAGGATCCCTGGGATCACTGATCTGATCCCTGGAAAGGTCACTGGGATCACTGATCCAGGCCCCTGGAAGGATCCCTGGGATCATTGATCCAGCCCCTGGAAGGGTCACTGGGATCACTGATCCAGCCCCTGGAAGGGTCACTGGGATCACTGATCTGATCCCTGGAAAGGTCTCTGGGATCACTGATCCAGCCCCTGGAAGGGTCACTGGGATCGCTGATCCCCCTGGCCCCGCACACGATCCCAACCATCCCCCCCTGGGGCTCCAGGAGCTCCGGCAGCCTCGGGGCTGTCGCCATTCCCGGGGGAGCCTGGGCAGTGCCCGGCACCCCCTGCTCAGGTCCCTGACCCATCCCAACCTCCCGGCACAGCTCCAGCCCCCCTCAGGTCCATTTTCCCACGGAAATGGATAAATCAGCCTCGGGAAGGAGCTGAGCGCTTCCTCGCTGTCCAAACCGGGAGCAGCCGGTTAAACCGGGCTGAGCTCCAGCTCCCGACCCAGCACGGAGCATCCCGTGCCCAAACCCAGCAGGGACCTGCAAAGCCACGGCTTTGGGCTGAAGCGGTGATGGGGCACTCTGCCAAAATCCCGGCCCTGAGCCATTCCCGGCTCGGAGGAGCCCGGAACGGAGGGGTTTGGTCCATCCCAGGGACTGCAGAGCCCTGGGATGGACCAAACCCTGCCCCGTCCCACCCTTTGGATGCCGCCCTGCTCCTCGCCCGGCGCAGGGCTGGACAGGAGGGAGCAGCTTCCAGCAGGAAATCCCGCTTGGAGCCGGGATTCTGCTCCCTGATGAGGACTGAGCACGGAAGGATGAAGGTGAAATCCTCATTTTCCTGCAGGTTCTGTCCCTAAACCGGGAACCGCCCGGGTTCCTTTCCACGCTGGGGCGGTTTGAGCCCCTTGGAGGACGCGGAGCGCCCACCCGGCCGCTCGGGAGCTGCTCCCTCTCCCATTCCCGGGCCGAACCCTGTCCCTGCCGGCTCCCAGCGCCCCTCCCTGTCCCCCGAGGATGAGGAGGGGTGATGTGGAGCCGCCCGGGCTGCGGGGAAGGCGATAATTCCCCGCTAACACCTGCACTTACAGCCCGCACCTTCCCCTGTCAGCTCCTCTCAGGGCGCTGACAGCTCGCCAGGGGCTCCCGCCGCTGCTTCCCCGAGCTGGGCAATGTGGGGAGCAGCTGCTGCCGGGGAGGGTCTCATCTTTCTGCTCCAGCCAGGGAGAGCCCGCCTGGAACCTTCCCCGGCTCCCGATTTCACCGGGAACGCCGCGGCTTTGGCACCGCTTCAGTCCCGGCTGGGGGGAGCCAGCTGCGGCTCCTTGTCGCAGCCTGGGAAAGTATTCAGGGCTCCGGTTTTCCCCGAGAGGCCTGAAATCCAAGCGGCTGCAGCTCCGGTTCCCCCCTCCAGCCTTCTCCCGCTCCTTTTCCATCCCCCTTTTCTCAGCCCAACCTCACGGCCCGCGTGGAAAATCCAGAGCTCGTTCCCACTTTCCTGGGGACAGCAGCTCACCCATCCCATCCCATCCTATCCCATCCCATCCCATCCCATCCCATCCCATCCCATCCCATCCCATTCCTGCTGGACCCCATTGATCCCACACCTCCCCTCCACACAGTAATTCCCCCCCAGTAATTCCAACCATTCCAAGATGCTCCCTGCAGATATACCCTCGTTTTCCAGCTTCCTCGGCTTGGTGGGGGAATATTTTCCTGTGCTTTTCCAGCTCCCAGACACAGAACCCGCAGGAGGAACCTCCCAGCAAACGATGAGCTCCACCCGTGCCCCTCACCCTGCACCTGGGAATGCTGCTGGTCCCTGTTTGAAGAAGGAGGAACTCAGACCCAAAGGAATTCTGCAGATTCCCATCCCTGTTTGATACAGGAGGAATTCAGACCCAAAGGGATTGCCCAGATTCCCACCCTGGATTTCCATCCCTGTTTGACAGGAGGAATTCAGACCCAGAGGGGTTCCCCAGATTCCCAGCCCAGCAGAGTGGACACAGACAGAATTCCCACAGATCCCCAGGACTCCTGTTTTGGGAAGTTTAACCCTGTTTGACCAGGAGGAGCTCCCCAGCAGCAATTCCTACAAAGAGTCACCAATTTTCCCCAGCAGGGAGCTGGGGCACAGCCAGAGCCGCTGGATTTTCAGTGAATGTCTCAGGGGTTTGGGTGCAGCTTGGTGTCCCCCATCTCCATCCCATGGGTTTATGTGCAGCCTGGTGTCCCCATCCCCATTCCCATCCACATCTCCATCCCCATCTTCATCCCTATCCCAGGGCTTTGGGTGCAGCCCGGTGTCCCCATCCCAGGGCTTTGGGTGCAGCCCGGTGTCCCCATCCCAGGGGTCTGGGTGCAGCCTGGTGTCCCCATCCCAGGGGTCTGGGTGCAGCCTGGTGTCCCCATCCCGAGGGTCTGGGTGCAGCCTGGTGTTCCCACCCCCATCCCGGGAGTTCTCCCAGCACCGGGAGCACGGGGACAGGCGCGGGACGCGACGGCAGCGGTGACAAACAAGGCAGAACAGCGCTTGTGACGCTCCGTGAATTAATCAGGAGCGGGACCCGCGGGCTGGGCAAACAAGGCTGGAATCGCGTCCCGGCTTTGATTAAATTAGAGCTGAGCACTGACACAAACAGCCTCGGTAAACACGGAACGGCCGCGGCCGAGCGGGGGGGACCCGGGCCGGGCCAGGAGAGGCAGGGAGGGACGGGCAGGGACTGGGGCAGGGACTGGGGCAGGGATTTGGGCAAGGGCACGGATTTGGGCAGTGATTCGGGCTGGGATTTGGGCCAGGGCACAGATCTGGGCAGGACGAAAGGGAGAAGGAGGCACGGCCGGACAGGAACCGGGAGAGGGAAGAACTGAAGGGGGACAAGGGGAAGGCGATTTTTGTTTCCCTGAAAAGCCGAGGTGCAAAGGAAGGGTTTTCTGTGAATGAGGAGAGCACAGCAGAGGTTCAAAAGTCACTGGTGAGGGTACTGGAGGAGGGCAGCATGATGACTTTTCCTGCCTGAGGAAGGTGCAGGAACCCACATGGCTGCGATGGATCCAGGAACAGTTCCAGGCACAAGTCCAGAACAGCTCCAGGAACAGCTCCAGAACTGATCCCGAACTGATCCAGAACAGCTCCAGGCACAACTCCAGGCACAGCTCCAGAACTGATCCAGAACAGCTCCACAGCAGCTCCAGGCACAACTCCAGAACAGCTCCAGGCACAGCTCCAGAACAGCTCCACAGACCCTGGATAACAGCTCCGCAGCAGCTCCAGAAACAGCTCCAGGCACAACTCCAGGCACAGCTCCAGAACTGATCCAGAATAATTCCAGGAAAAGATCCAGAACAGCTCCAGGCACAGCTGCAGAACAGCTCCAGACACAGCTCCAAACTGATCCAGGAACAGCTCCAGAACTGAGCCAGGGACAGCTCCAGGAACAGCTCCAGAACAGCTCCAGGAACAGCTCCAGGCACGGCTCCAAAACAGCTCCAGGAACCTCTCCAGAACTGATCCAGGGACAGCTCCAGAACTGATCCAGGAATAGCTCCAGGAACAGCTCCAGGAACAGCTCCAGAACAGCTCCAGGAACAGCTCCAGAACTGATCCAGGGACAGCTCCAGAACTGATCCAGGAATAGCTCCAGGAACAGCTCCAGGCACAGCTCCAGAACAGCTCCAGGAACAGCTCCAGGCACAGCTCCAGAACAGCTCCAGAACAGCTCCAGGAACAGCTCCAGGGACAGCTCCAGCCTGGCTGAGCTCCGGAGGGGCCAAGCCCAGCCCTGGCAGTGGCTGAGCCCTGACCTGTCTGAGATATTGACGGAACCTGAGCAGCTGGGATTTGGCACCAGGCTGGTTCTGCTCCCCTGGCAGTGCCAGGCTCCCTCCTCACACCCTGCCCTGTCCCTTGTGGGCAGCCCCTCCCCAACGTCTCATTTATCTCACTGGGATGAGAATCCTGGGATCAGTCAGGAATGACCTGGCTGAGGGTGCTGGAGGTGCATCAGCGTGGAGGGTGTGGGAGCAGAACCCACCCACCCCTTCTCCTCCCGTTCTGGGAGCTCTCCCCCCTCACACCCAGATAAAATCGATAATTTCTGAAAGCCTGGGCCTCCCCAAAGCTCAGCCCAAACCTGGTCTGAACGAGGATGCTCCAAAAACGAGGGAATCTTGGAGAAAACCTCCGACAGCGGCTCGGGTACAGCTGGGAGTGAGGAAGGGAGAAGGGGAGAAGGGGAGAAGTTGTTAATCGGTCTGGGGTGGGCCTGGGGCGAGCCCATCCCACGAGGGAGCGCGGGAGGGATGAGGGGTTTCCATAGGAAATGTGGCCGTGGGAGGGACCCTGCAGCGCTGCAAACTGCTCACCAGCCGCAGGGCATGAGGGGGCATCCCAAAACCTGCCCCGGGGCTGGGCTGGGATCTGGGATGAGACAAAGGAGTTTCTCTGCACACACCTCGTGGAGCAGCGGGAGTGAGAGCTGTGAGATGGGGCAGAACCGCTCCCGTTAATCCATTTATCCCTGATCGCTGTGCCCCGCCCGCATCCCGCACACACCCCCACCTTCTGCTGGCAACTTCCAGAGAGTTAAGGGATTTCTNTCTTTTTCTCTCTCTTTCTCTCTTTCTCCTTCTTTCTTTCTTTCTGTCTTTTTCTTTCTCTTTTTCTCTCTTTTAATATCTTTCTCCCTCCATCCCTTTCTCTCTTTTTTTCTCTCATATTTTCTCTCTCTTTCTCTCTCCCTTCCTCCTTTCCTCCCTCTCTCTTATCTTTCTCTTTCTCTCCCCCTTTTCCCCTTTTTGTCTCTTTCTGTCTCCTTTTCTCCCTTTTCCTCTCCCTTCTTTCTCTCTCTCCCTTCCCTCTCTCTCTCCCAGCCCGGAGAGCCGGAGCCGGGGCCGGTCCCTTCCCCGCCCTCCCCAGCCCGGCTGCGGCAGCGAATTTCCAATTTTCAGCTCATCTCAAGGTCGTGCCAAGAGGCGCAGAGGCCCTGGTAGGACATAATGGCAGAAGAATTGTAAATGTTGCTTTTAGTGAATGCGGAATGAGGCCGGGCCAAGGAGGGGAAATTTTCCATCCGGAGAAGGGAATGCATTTTCTGCCGCCCGCGCCGCATTAGATTTCCAGAGGTGCCCGGCACCAGGTACATGTCATTAGTAACACTTTGCGTGGTAATGAATCCTTTTATTTCCCTTCCACACAGCTCATGAATACATAAAGAGCCGCTCGGAGCCGCATCTGCCTCAGCTGCGGGAGCCTCTCAGAACTTAATTCCGCATCCTCTCCAGCCGGGCGGCGAGCGCAGCTGGGGCCGGCCTTAAAGGCGCAGGTGATGCCTCTGGGGCTGCCGAGAAACAGAGCCAGAGGAAATTCAGGGAATAAAAAGCAGGTGTATTTATTGGAGGGCTCTCAGGTACATCTCGGGCAGGGGCTACACCCAAAAATGAACCACGGCCCACGGGGTTTCACACTTTTATAACTTTGCTCCATTTGCATATTGGGGATTAATCCTCTAATTACAGCTTCAGGTAATGAAGTCATTTACCCCAGGTTTGCTCCCCCAGCTCCCTTTTGTTTAATCTCTCGGGCCTGAGGCAGTGAGGTGTCCTTGATTGCCAGGCCTGGAGAGGAATTGCTGTGTCTGCCCAGAACGGGAGAACAGCAGCTGACACTGCGTGTGGAGTTCGGAGTTCTACACTAAAGAACCGCAGGGTTACAAATACACAGAAAATACAAAAGTTAAAATCCTGAGGCACCACGGGGAGTTGGGAAAACCTCCCAGAAATCCCAGCCCGGACCCGGGAGCCATCCCTGGGTCCTTCCCGTTCCCAGCGGCCTCCCCAGGGAGGAGCCTTGGCCAAGCCCGGGGTGGCCAAAATGGGCTCGGGGTGGGACTTTGGGGACCTGGAGTGGGGCCGGTGCCGGTTCCAGCGGGAAAACCCTTCCAGGCAGGGAGGAGGCGGTGGCCGGGCCCTTCCTGGGCTTCCCGGAAGGAATCCCGGCAGGAATCCCAGCGGCACGGGCCCCCTGGGTCTGCAGGGAAGGGTTCTGCTTCCCTTTGGAGGCTTCGGATTCCCTAACTGGTGGGAAGGAATAATAAATAATAAAAATAAAGTTAATAAATAATAAAATAAAAAGTAAAAAATAGCAATAAAATAATTAAAATTTAAAATTAAAAATTAAAAAATAATAAAAATAAAATTAATAGATAATACAAAGGTAGCGATGGTGATGGTGACGATGATGATGATGGTGGTGATGATGCTGATGATGATACCCCAACCCCTGGTGCTTTTGGCGATGGGAAATTAATGGGAAGTAATAATTAAAATGAGAATAAAATTAATAAATAATACAAAGACAGTGATGATGATGATGATGATGGTGACCATGGTGATGATGGTGCTGATGATGATGGTGATTATGCTGATCACGATGGTGATGGCCGTGATGGTTGTGATGATAATGGGAATGATGATGGTGATAATAATGGCGGTGATGATGATGATGATGATGACATGGTGATGGTGACGATGATGACGATGATGATGGTGATGATGATAATGGTTGTGATGATGATGATGGTGACACCACCCCAACCCCTGGTGCTTTTGGCTCTCCACGTCCCCTCGGGGCACAGCAGGGGCTGTCAGAGGGATTGTTCCCGGACAATCCCGGGCACCTGTGGAGCGTGGCTGGAGGTCAAACCCAGCCCCGAGCCCCGGCACGGCCGGCCCAGCCCGGCTCCGTCCCAGGGACCCTCCTGGGCTCCCTCCAGCCCTTTCCTGGGGCTCCAGAGCTTCCCCCCAAATTCCCACCCCAGGGCAGCCCCGAAGCATTCCCAGCTGGAAAGGAGAGGCTGGGAAGGGTTTGGAGATTCCCAGGTGGGGGGCGACCAGAGAGCTGCAGCCAGCCCGGAAATGGGAGGGTCGGGAAATGGGAGATTTGGGAATTGAGAGATTTGGGAAATGGGAGATTTGGGAATGGGAGGGTTGAGAAATGGGAGGATTGGGAAATGGGGGACTTGGGAAATGAGAGATTTGGGAAATGGGAGGGTTGGGAAATAGGGGGTTTGGGAAATGGGAGATTTGGGAAATGGGAAGGTTGGGAAATGGGAGATTTGGGAAATGGGAAGGCTGGGAAATGGGAGGTTCTGGGAAGCCCCAGCTCTTCCCAGCCTGGCCGGGAGTGAGCTCAAGGGATCATTGCCCACCTGGAACATGGGCTGACACCCGGCATTCCCAGTGTTCCCAGACCCCGTGGGCTCAGCAGGGTCAGGATGGATCCTCCCACCGCTGGGAATCCCTTGGGAAGTGTTCAGAGGGTCCCGAGCAGAGCCGGGGGTGGTTCCAAGCTCCAGAGCTGTTTGGGAAGGGCTCTGGAATGGGCACAGCTCTGGGGCTGGGGGCAGGGACAGCCTGGCTGGGGACAGCTCTGGGGCTGGCTGGGGACAACTCTGGGGCTGGGGACAGGGACAGCCTGGCTGGGGACAGTTCTGGGGTTGGGGGCAGCTCTGGGGCTGGGCAGGGAGGAGAGGCTCTGTCCCAACACCTGGAGTGGACTCGGATCCGCTTTTCCTGTGTCCCATCCCAAGGGGAGTCTGGCTCCAGGAGCGGCTCAATGGAGACACATCTGGGTTAGTTTGGGTTAAAATCCTGTGGGAATGGGAATGGGAAATGTTCCCAGTGAGGCCCCTTTGTCTGCAGTTTGGTTAAAGGAACAAACTCTGGGAAAATAAACCCCAAACACCAATAAAACACCAAAACCCAATAAAAACCCCAAAGCTGAGCCCCAGCCCCACCCACAGCCCCAAGGAGGGCTGCTCTGGGGCCAGAGCTACCCTGGGAATGCTCTTGGTGTGCTCCAGCCTCTCCTGGAACTCATTCCCGATTTCCCAGAGCGGATAAGGAAGGGTCCCCCCATCCCCATCCCATCCCCATCCCATCCCATCCCCATCACCATCCCATCCCCATCACCATCCC